>PISX010000087.1:339008-407620 GCA_004024625.1 Mellivora capensis | reverse complement strand
TTAGCTGTTGTGAATAATATTGCTGTGAACGTGGGTTTGCAGGTACCTCTCTGAGACCCTGCCTCCAGTTCTTTTGGCTCTATGCCTAGAAGTGGAATTGCTGAGTCATACGGCAAATCTGTTTTTATTTTTTTGAGGAACTACCACACTCTTTTCCACGAAAGCCATACCATCTTACATTCCCACCAGTAGTGTACACGGGTTCCAGTTTCTTCACATCCTTGCCAACGCGTGTTATTATATGTTTGTTCTGTAGTAGCGTCCTAATGGGTGTGAAGGGCTGTCTCGTGGTGGCTTTGATTTGCCTTTCCCTGATGATTAGTGACACCGAGCATCCTTTCCTGTGCTTATTGGACATTAGTGTATCTTCTTTGGGGAAATGTCTGTTCAAGTCCTTTGTCAGTTTTTTAACTAGGTTGGTTGTTTTTGTTGAGTTTTAGGGGTTCTTTATGTACTCCAGGTATTACTTCCTTATTAGGTAATATGACTTGCAAATATTTTCTCCCATTCTTTAGATTGTTTTTTCACTTTCTTGATAGTATCCCTTGATTTACAAAAGTTCTTAGTTTTGCAGAGTTCAGTTTGTCTATTTTTTTCTTTTATTGCCTGTGCCTTTAATGTTATAACCAAGAAATCATTGCCAAATCCAATGCAATGAAACTTGCCCTGTGTTTTCTGCTAAGAGTTTTTTACACTTCTAGCTCTTATGTTTAAGTCTTTCATCCATGTTTAGTGAAAAACTAATAAGTGAATTGAGTGAAGTTACATGATATGAAGTCAACACAAAAGTCAATTGCATTAACTTTTATATATGGTATGAAGGAAGGGTCCTACTCATTCTTTTACATACAAATGTCCAGTCTTCCTGGCACCATTTGTTGAAAAAACTGTCCTTTCCCTATTGAGTAGTCTTGGCACCGTGTCAAAAATCATTTGACCATGGGACGCCTGGGTGGCTCAGTTGGTTAAGCGGCTGCCTTCAGCTCAGGTCATGATCCCAGCGTCCTGGGATCGAGTCCCACATCGGGCTCCTTGCTCAGTAGGGAGCTTGCTTCTCCCTCTGCCTCTGCCTGTGCTTGCTCTCGCTCTCTCCCTCTCTCTCTGACAAATAAATAAATTTAAAAAAAATTTTTTTAAATCATTTGACCATATATGTGAGTGTGTATTTCTGGACCCTCTGTCCTATCCTATTGGTCCATACATCTGTCTTTATTCCAGTACCACACTGTTTTGGTTACTGTAGCTCTGTAGTAAGCTTTGACATAAGGAAATACGAATCCTCCAACTTTGTTCTTTTTCAAGATTATTTGGCTCTTTGGGGCACCTGGGTGGCTCAATGGGTTAAGCCGCTGCCTTCGGCTCGGGTCATGATCTCAGGGTCTTGGGATCGAGCCCCACATCGGGCTCTCTGCTTAGCGGGGAGCCTGCTTCCGTCTCTCTCTCTGCCTACTTGTGATCTCTCTCTGTTGAATAAATAAATAAAATCTTTAAAAAAAAATTATTTGGCTCTTTGGGCTCCCTTGAGGTTCCATGCAGATTTTAGGGGGGATTTTTCTATTTCTGTAAAAACTGGTGTTGGGATTTTGATAGGGATTGTATTGAATCTTTTAGTTGCTTTGGGTAATATTGACATTTTAATAATACTGTCTTCCCATACATTGATATGGAATGTCTTTTTTTTTTTTAATATCTTCTTTAATTCTTTCTGTGGTGTGTCATAGTTCTCATTATAAAAAAATCTTCTACCGGGGCGCCTGGGTGGCTCAGTGGGTTAAGGCCTCTGCCTTCGGCTCGGGTCAGGATCCCGGGGTCCTGGGATCGAGACCCGCATCGGGCTCTCTGCTCGGCAGGGAGCCTGCTTCCTCCTCCCTCTCTGCCTGCTTCTCTGCCTACCTGTGATCTCTGTCTGTCAAATAAATAATAAATAAAATCTTTTTTTTTTTTAAGATTTTATTTATTTATTTGACAGATCACAAGTAGGCAGAGAGGCAGGCAGAGAGAGGGGGAGGAAGCAGGCTCCCTGCCGAGCAGAGAGCCCGATGCGGGGCTCCATCTCAGGACCCCGGGATCCTGACCCGAGCCGAAGGCAGAGGCCTTAACCCACTGAGCCACCCAGGCGCCCAATAAATAAAATCTTTAAAAAAAAACTACCTCCTTGGTTAAGTTAACTACTAGGGTTTTTTTTTTTTTTTTTTTTAATGCTTTTGTACGTGGAGCTGTTTTTCTTCCTTTCAAGATAGTTCATTTTTACTCTATAGAAATATAGCTAATTTGTGCGTGTTGACTTTGTATCCTGCAACTTCGCTGAATTCATTTATAAGTTCGAAATTTTTTTTGTGGGTGGAATTGTTTGTTTTCTTCATATAAGATCATATAGTCTGGGAGCAGAGATTATATTACTTTCCAATTTGGATGCCATTTATTTCTTTTTCTTATCTAGTTGCTCTGGCTAGGACCTCCAATACTATGTTGAATAGAAGTAAAAGCAGACATCCTTGCGTGGGTGCTGATCTTAGAGGAAATGTTTCAGTGTTTCACCATTGAATATGATGTTCACGGTAGATCTGCCTTCAGTTGTAAGAGCTCTTTATGGCTTTTATTATGTTGACGTAGTGTCCTAGTTTGTTGAAGTTCCTAGTTTGTTGAATGTTTTTACCACAATAAAGTGTTGAATTTTGTCAGATGCTTTTCCTGCATCAATTGAGATGATTGTGTGGGGTTTTTTCTTTTCATTCTCTTAGTGTAGTATATTATATTGTTTTGTGCTGAACTATCTTTGCATTCCAGGAATAAACGCCACTCAGTCACAGTGTATAAGAATCCTTTTAGTATGCTAAATTCTGTTTAGTAGTGTTCTGTTGAGAATTTTTGCATCAGCGTTCGTAAGGTTTTCTTCTGCTATTTTTTTATAGTTTTGGAATGAGTTTGGAAGCGTTCCTTCCTCCTCAGTGTTTTGGAAAATTTTGGAGAAGGATTGAGATTAATTCTTTAAATTTCTGGTAGAATTCTCCAGTGAAGCCATTAGGTCCAGGACTTTTTCGCTTTGTCAAGAAGTCTTTGATTAGTAGTCAAATCCAGGCTGTGATTCCTGTCGGTACTATGTTGGGGTTACCTGCAGACATGTCCTGAACACAGTTGTTACGTCCATCCCTGAACAGGCCGTGTTTGTTGATGATATTCTAAACAGTATTGTCTTTTTAAGTTTGTTTTTAGATTGTAGAAATAAATTGATGTGTGTAGTGACCCTGTACCCCATGACCTTGCTTAACATCACTTAGTAGCTTTTTTTATAGGTTCTTTATGATTTCCCATGTAAGTGATGTCTGCAAATACAGAGTTCTTCTTTTTCATTTCTAATCTGTAAGCCTTTTATTTTTGGGCCTTATTGCAGAAATTTCTTTTTTGTATCCTGTAGCATGAAATCCAGCCATTTTAACAGACCACTAAACTCTATGGTCAGGTCACAGAGGACCTTTTCACTGTGAGTTTTATGATCTATGAGGTTGAATTTATAATAGATTTACTTTACATTAAAAACAGAACCAGATGAGGGTGCCTGATTGGAGCCTGAGAGGCTCAGTGGATTAAGCCTCTGCCTTTGGCTCAGATCATGATCTCAGGGTCCTGGGATTAAGCCCCGCATCCATCTCTCTGCTCAGCAGGGAGCCTGCTTTCCTGTCTCTGCCTGCCTCTCTGCCTGCTTGTGATCTCTCTCTCTCTGTCAAATAAATACATAAAATCTTTTTTAAAAAAAAGAAACAGATGATTGAGATGATGAAACTTTTTTTTTTTTTTAGATTCTATGTATTTGTTTGACAGAAAGAGAACGAGAGAAGAAATTCAAGCAGGGAGAGAGGGAGAGGGAGAAGCAGAGTCCCTGCTCAGCAGAGACCCCACGTGAGGCTCCATCCCAGGACCCTGGGGTCATGACCTGAGTCAAGGGGAGAAGCCTAACAGCCGAGCCACCCACATGCTGCAAAACTTTTCAGACTTAAAAGCACAATACACCTCTTTATACAGGATTTTAGAAATGAGTGTGCAGCTGTAGGTTTCATTTTTAATGATATCACAGATTTTGAAATAATACCAGTTTTTTATGATAAAGAGTTTATCATTTGTGAAATATCGACCCAGTGACCTTAGCTCTTCAGTTATGATGAAGGGTCCAATCTAACCTTCTAGTGAATGTAGTATTTATTAAAAATGAAACTTCTCGGGATGCCTGGGTGGCTCAGTTGGTTAAGCGGCAGCCTCCAGCTCAGGTCATGATCCCAGCGTCCTGGGATCGAGTCCCACATCAGGCTCCTTGCAGGGAGCCTGCTTCTCCCTCTGCCTCTGCCTGCCACTCTGTCTGCCTGTGCTCTCTCCCTCTCTCTCTGACAAATAAATAAATTTTTTTAAAAAATTTTTTTAAATAAAAAAATTTAAAAAATGAAACTTCTCATTTCTATTACTTAATCGATAGTACATTAAGTCATTTATTAATATGATTACAGAGGTCTTTCAGATTAGATATTCCCCCTCCCCTTTGACATCTCATTTAATTTTAACAACTAGGAAATAGCAGCCTAGGCTAGAAGTCAGCCGGGTCTGTCTAATCATGCACTTGTAACTTATGAGAAGCTGGAAAAAATGATTAAAATTGGCAGAAAGAAAATAACCTGTAATTGCTGTTTAGGAAGGAACAAGTCTCCTTTACATCATTACGTGGGTAAACCTACCTGGAGGAGATCTATTTTCTCCAGTTAACTATTATTTGCTTAAAACAATGAGTTTGATACAGGGGGCATATTGGCCAAGTGTGGCAAGAAATGCATTGCATGGGGCACCTGGGTGGCTCGGTGGGTTAGGCCTCTGCCTTTGGCTCAGGTCATGATCCCAGGGTCCTGGGATCGAGCCCCGCATCGGGCTCTCTGCTCCGTGGGGAGCCTGCTTCCTCCTCTCTCTCTGGCTGCCTCTCTGCCTGCTTGTGATCTCTGTCAAATAAATAAATAAAATATTTTTTTAAAAAAAGAAATGCATTGCATGATTGGTGTTGGCAGGGAAAGAAATCAAGGGTAAGAAAAAGAAAAAAGACCTGCAGACACAGGAATGTTGACGCACATGTCTTCAACGGAGTCTCGTGTTTTTTATTGAAACAGAATGTGTATCTAGAAGAGGGCGCGTGTCGTAAGTGTGCAGCTCGGTGGATTTTCACAAATAGGGAGTGCTTCACGATTGAGCGCTCCTGCCAGCCCGTGCCAGGGTGACACCTTCTCTCTGATCTGTTCTGCTTTCTGGGGGGTACTGAGCTACACTTTGGGTTATGATAGCTGGAGTGATCGGATCCCTACTGTGAGCACAGCGTTGTTGAGTGCTGTACGGGTCTTACGTCCTTTACTCCTCACAGTGACTTTGGGGAGAGAGGTACTAGTGTCCACAGCTGCAAGGTGAGAATACAAAGAAAAGGTTTTATAAGGGCCACGCTTCATAAGCTTGTGCTTTGTGTCAGGCACTCTGCGAAAGCCCCGTGTGGTCACGCTCTCATTCCGTTGTTTCCCCATCCCGGAGACTTCCGCCCTTTTGCGGATGAGCAAGCTAGGAGTCAGAAAGCTCATTTGCCCCCAAAGCCTGTGTTCTTCACCAGTAAGCTTGGAGGTCGGTGTGTCGCCACAGAGGAAATCTTCTAGGTGAGCAGATGGAGAGGAAGAGGGAAGGTAGCCAACTGCAAGTCGTTGGACAGTATAATTCTCAGAGGCTGCACCAAAGAGAACGAAGGCAGGCAGGGAAGCTAGAATGGGGCAGAAGTCTGCCTGAGGACAAGGAATACTCAGTTAACAAGGTCTTTGACCCTCTTCGGGGAGTTGCTGATTTAAAACTACGTGTAGATGAGCCTCTGTCCAAATAAGCAGTGAAGGTCTGTGTCTGGTTTCAAGCACAGGCTGAGGGGTTCACAGATAGCTCTTTCCGGATAACAGATCATGTGAAGTCAGCTGGAAAGACCCAGAGAGGTCAGCCAGCCAGCCACCTCCTTCCCAGAAGAAGAAGTGGTGGGCGTAGAAGTGAAGACATTGTCCAGAAGGCACTGAGGGGCACTGGGCACGTGTGACTGACACATCTTACCAGTCACGTGCCCAGTCTTCCTTTGGAGGTCTCCAGAATTCCTTGTTTGAAACCTCTAGTAGGGGGGCTCCTGGGGGGCTCAGATGGTTAAGCGTCTGCCTTCGGTTCAGGTCATGATCCTGGGGACCTGAGATTGAGTCCCGAATCTCCCTCTGCCTCTCTCTCTTTGTCTCTCATGAATAAATAAATAAAATCTTAAAAAAAAAAAAAAGAAGAAGAAGAAGAAGAAGAAAGAAAGAAACATCTAGTAGGGCACCTGGGTGGCTCAGTCGGTGAAGCGTCTGATTTCAGCTGAGGTTATGATCCCAGAGTCCTGGGATCGAGCCCCGAATTGGGCTCCCTGCTCAGCAGGAAGCCTGCTTGTCCCTCTCTATCTGCCCCACCGCCACCCCCCACTCGCTCACTCTCTCAAATAAATAAAAGTCTTAAAAAAAAAAAACAACTTGCAGTAAACATGCACAGTGTTGCCAGTTTTCTAGCGTCTGAATAACATATAAAGTATTTAAATTTTGTGCCAGAAATTACTACTAAAGTACGTTAAAGTTTTGCCTTTTATCCTTAGCGGGAAAAAAACCTTCGTGAGTCCTGGAATTGGAAGATACTGAAAAGTTGTAGAAATTATAGGAAAGTATGCTCAAACTTGTTTCCTTGTCATCTTAATCACTTGATGAGTCCCTGTGGTGGCTCTCCCTGCAGATGCAGGTTCTGAGACTTGGTCCCAGGCCTCTGCCCATTGCCTGGTTTTTTGGCCCCCTCTGGCATGTTGTCGACAACCCAGAAATGGGCTTCTGTGATCAAAATGGTGAGGGAGTTGCCTCCCAAAATAAAATGTTCTTTCTTTGACCAATCATCTGGATGGACCAGAATGGTCCCTGAGGCTGCTAGAAAATCAGATCTAATACTGCCCAAAAAACAGGCCTGAGGGGCGAGCCACATAGGTAGCTTAGTGTTCTAGGGCCTCTGAGGGAGGTTGTTCATGCTAACTTCTCGGTGGCTATGTGGCAGGCAAAGCAGAATGTGGGTTTTGTCCTCACCCCCATGTCCCTCCCTTCCGTGTGGCTAAAACACGGAGTCCGTTTTATTTACTCTGTGTCACCTCCTCCTCTCGTGGTGCATGTTCTCCCTCCAGCTGAGGACTCGTGAGGACTGGGGCCTCGGGGGCAGGGGGGCGTCTTTTGGATTTGGGAAGGAGGGCTTTTGTTTCTACTGTAGGATAGCAAAGGATTTTTGCCTGCTTTCTGCGCTGCCTTTTGGAATTAAGAGGTTGAACCGGGGGCGTGTGTTGGCTTTACAATTTTATTTGTCTTTGATTTTTTTTAAGGGTAAATATTCACCACATTTCTTTTGTTCGAACACTGCCTAAGATGCATGGCATTGCTGTCTAGTGGTGTATAGCTTTTTCCCTGTCTGAGCCAGTTTGCTGTTAGGAGTACCTTGTTATGATTTATTTCAAATAACTTTGGTCAAAAAGTAAGCAGGTCTCTGACGTTTTTGGTTTCAGCGCAGAGACACATCTGATCGCAGCATTTCCCAGCGAAACACAGTTGCTATTGATGTCCATAATTGATCACTTTATTAACTGGGGGGGAAGAAGCCTTGTTGAAGCAGTAAGGCAGAACTTCATTATGTCCCGGGTGCGGAGAGCAGACACGTTGGAAAGTGGCTGATGGGCTCCCATTTCAAGGCTGATTCTGATAATGATAATATTTAAGGAGCATTGATTGTTCTCTAATTGGATTTCTCTTTCCGTAGGCTTCTTCTGAAGAGCTGAAAGCCGCCTACCGGAGGCTGTGTATGCTTTACCATCCCGACAAGCACCGAGACCCCGAGCTCAAATCACAAGCAGAACGACTGTTTAACCTTGTTCACCAGGCTTATGAAGGTCAGCGGAGGGCTTGGCTTCACGCAGACGCCCTGGAAGCAGCAGCTCGATTTTTAAGAGACTTGATTTGTAGAGGACAGAAAGAGAGTCCTTAGACGTGTATAAGAGAGGAGGGTTAGGTCAGTGCTTTTTTACTGACAGGGTCCTTTGAAAGAGGAGTACTTTGCTTCAGAAATCAATATGTGTCCAGTGAGTGGGAAGTGAGAGTGCGGGCAGGGCAGCGGACGGATGGGCTGCAGGGAGCACTGGGGCTCTGAGTCGCTCGCTGGCTTTTCTTCTAAAGGGAACTCGTAGAGGTAAAAGGCTGATCGCTGCCGACAAGCCCCCTTTGTTCTCTTCTTATGAGAAGATGTACAAGAACTTTTTTTTTTTTTTGCCCCGATTTTATTGGCTCCAGAGCATTCAGTGAAGGAAAGGTTCTAACAGAAGGAGAACGATCTTAAGAAGGCCAACAGGAAGTAGAGTCAAGTAACACAGGGTTTTCTGCTCACATCTCAGGTACTAGAGAAAGAATTCTGTGATGTAGTTGGGTATAAAACGTAAGTCACTGATAGGTCCCCGGTTTCTGTCGGAGATGGGGGCGAAGCTCTTGGTCACGCGGTGGTGGTGGTCACACAGCGGCACAACTGCCCTCGGTGCCCTGAATCGTACACTTCAAAGTGGCTAAAATGGATTCTCTGTTATGCATATTTTGCCACAGTTTTAAAAATAAAGATTAAAAAATATTAATTTACTCCTAGGACACGCACCAAGTAAAACAGGCTGTTTATTCCAGAGCCATTTGGTGATTTGCTCCTTGGTTAGACCACAAATTAGTAACGCGTTTCTTTAGAGAACAAAGACTTCTCGTGGCAGTCGTAAGAGCATATGCTGCATTTCACTTAGTGGTTGTACCGTAAAATTAGATTTTACTGAGGAGGAACGCTCGGGCCGTGGCACGTGGCGCGGGTCTGAGCTCAGTGGCGGGTCTTCATCGCACCGAACTCCAGTGAGACCGTGAGACCCCGCTTCCGCGGCGGCCCTCACCCAAAGCCTGGTCCTTCTGTCGCATCCTGCGGGCCGAACGGCTGCAATACTTGGACCGCGGTGCAGATCACCCTCAGCCCATTTGTGTGGCTCTGGGGGTCCAGGGAAGAGTTAGCAGAAAACCCTCGCGGAGCTGGTGGAAGTGCTGCGGCAGCAGAGCTGGCCCCAGTGCTCACCCTAACGGGGAGACCAAAGCGAAGCCGTGAATAAGTACTTCCCTGTGAGTCCTCCGGATCGGCTAGAGAAGTCTGCCTCCCACGTTTTCCAGCGGTCAGCGTTTCTTTCCTCCCCGTTAGATTTGAATATGGATGGAATCATTTACATCGTTTTTTTAATTAGGCCTAAAAATATGTGGGAAGTCTCAAGGGAGAGAAGATTCAAAGGTCTTGAACAGAAACTGGCAGAGGAGAAGAGGAAAGACCATTAGCTTTCCTGACACTTGTGTTCAGTTCGGATACCCTTCCAGGGGCTCCGTCCCTCACTGAAAGACTTTGATGTACTGAGTTAGGTAACGTGGCCGCCACCATAGTGACAGGTGTTTGTGTCTTTAAATGAGTTATAAAAAAAAGAAAGATTGGGGAGAAGACCCGGTCTTTGGGGTTAGTGAAACTCTGTAATAGAGCAAATAATAAATCACCTTTTTCTACAATCAGAGCCTGTCTGAACAGGCTTTAGAGGCTGGAATGAACAGCCCGGGTACGTTGGAAACTGAGCTCTGTTAGAAACAACTGTTCTTTAGGGATACTTGGGAGCAGCCTCCTGTAAGGTGAACCTCACGATTTAAGAGGAGCCGAGACACGAAAAATCCAGTATTTCTCATTCGTGTCCACCTTTCAGCACATCCTAGATCAGATTTAAGAGGCAGTTAGGAGGAAGGACACACGGGATAGAAAGGGCCTCTTACCGAGATTGGGGTTGGATAGGGAAGAGGAAGAGGGGAGCTTACCCGGTGATGTTGTCGCCGGCTCCGAAGGGAGAATTCCATGCTCTCTCAGCATGTGTCGTTCTGAATTTGCAGTGCTCAGCGACCCCCAGACCAGAGCCATCTATGATATATATGGGAAGAGAGGACTGGAAATGGAAGGATGGGAGGTAAGAGAAACCGCACGCGCGTCCTGTGTCCCGGAAGAGCCCTCCAGCTCCACACCCTGCAATCGTGGGTTGGAGAATACCGAGAGGCTCCAGAGTCCCGTCCTCATCGGTCTTTTGGTCTCAGAGACTGAGTTCCAGGCTCAGCTGTGCCTCTGTGGGCCTGGGCGGGTCAGTCACCCAGCTTGTCCTCAGTGTCCTCACCTGCCGGGTGAGAAGCCAAGGGCGTAGGCGGTAATCCCTACCCTTTAGGGATTGATGATGAAACCTGCCGGTAATCCCTAACCCTTTAGGGATTGATGGAAGACCCTTTCTGCAGAACACATTTCTGCCTCCACCTGCATTTCCCGCCCCGCCCAGCACGGTTCTGTGCTCTCTCCACCCCAGCTTACCTGTAACTCTGTCCGGGACGTGTTCCTGTTGGCCACGTGCTGTGCATGTGAACGAAACGGAAGCACAGCAGAGTTGAGAACTGCCGGGCTAAATGGCCCTTCATGAAATAAGCCCCCCCCCCCCCGCCCAGCAGCCACTAAAAGTCACACGATTCTGTGCTCCTTTACTGCAGCAGGAAGGCCCAAGGCTCAAGTGGGAAATCAAATATGAGAATTAGCAGGAAAACTCTTAAGTTGCTGTAAGAACATGTAGGTGTTATGATTTAATTTCATTAAAGAGACTTGGTTCTGATGCCCGAGAAATGGTGGGAGGCTGTAAGCGTTAAATTGGCCTTCACTGGTTTCTCTCTCATCGCACAAATTATAAGGCATATGCAAGGGCATAACCTTGAAGTTCTTTCGGTACATAATCTCGAGCTCTTTTCGGTACGTAATCTCGAGCTGGAGGCCTGTCTCCTCTAACTAGTATTGGAGCCTTCTCCAGGCCTTTGGAGAAGGAGTGCAAGGGTTCTAGTCCCTTGCCACTGCTGCTTCGTATTTATGGCAGCTTATGGGCCATCTTCTGCCTGTGGCCAGGTTTTAGATGCCCACGCAATAAATTGTAGTTGCTAACATTTATAAAAATGGGAGGTTTTACATAAATATCCAGTTGTCTGTCTTCTCTTGGAAAAATCGGAAAATCTGCTGGCAGCATATCTGAATTGTCCTGTGAGGAGCCTTTGCCCCGTGGGCGGGCCAGGCTGTCACCTGTCCCAGCGCTCACCACCTCCTGTCGTCTGACCACTGGCCTGCCCTTGGTCCGCGTGTCCCACCTGGCTCCAGCGGGCATTTGGGTTCTGACCTGTGGCTTGATGGAGGCAGCAGCACTTCACGTCACATTAGTTCCCTTGTAACAAAGCATTCGGTCCGATGGCTTTGCATTTTTCCATTCCTGAAAGGAAAATAGAATCCTGTCCTATTTACTGACTTTCTCCTCATCCTTTGTGCACATGGTCAAGCTCCCTTGTGTTTTGAACACGTGGGTCAGTTACAATTTGGATGGGTGCATTCAGGGCCCCTGAAAGGCCGGAGGCTCCCCCTTTGGGGTCTGGGTTGTTAATTCCCAGCATCATCAGCCCATCTAATGGAGCGGCAGGATAATGTCTTCCTGACAAAATACCGCATGGTTTCCTATCACCAAACCAAATTATCTCCCCATTAGAAACAAAGCAAAACCACACACACAGTAATGATTATTAAAGTATGTAGGCAGTCACAGATGGTGAATGGATAAGCTTTTCTATTCATATATTTTATAAGCTACTTTATAAGGAAATTAAGTTCTCATCGATCAGAATTGGCTTTTTTTTTTCATTGATAACTAAGCTTTTTTGCATTTTGCTTTTTTTGCATTGATACTAAACTTTCACTGAAGACAAAAATGCCTTCAAGGAAGAGTATGTGAAGATACCTCCCCGATATTTCCTAAGAAATGTATGGGTGCCTCACATACAATAGAAACGGAGCCCATTGTTCATGCCGCACAGGAACGGTCTCACGGAACTCCAGAGCATTCTGTGCGGCTGGCGTCGTCACTCCTTCAAGGAGACCGTCCCACCCCTCCTGGTTAACACGTGGATTCTCCGGCTTCAGCTGAGTTCCCTTCATGCTGTTGCTGGTGTTCAGCTGTTAAACTTCTCTAATTGCTGACGGTATCCGCTTGCCACATACCTGTTAGTCTGAACATACGAGCAGTCGCTGAAGGACGGAGGGCACTGTCAAAACTATAGCACCTGAGACGCTTTAGTCCCGAGATGTCAGCGCCTGCCTGGCGGGCCCTGGGGAAGAAACGTGAGCTTGTTCAGGCTGCACAAGATACAAGCCCTGCTTTCAGCCGTTAGTTTCAAGGTTTGTTTTGTTTAGTTTTAGAGAGAGCGAGAGTAAGCAGGGGTTTGGGGCAGCGGGAGAGAATCCCAAGCGGTTTGCACACTCAGCACAGGGCCCAGCAGGGGGGCTCAATTCCATGACCCTGAGATCATCACGTGAGCCTAAATCAAGACTCAGATGCTTAGGGGCATCTGGGTGGGTCAGCTGGTTAAGCATCGCCTTTGGCTCAGATCCCAAAGTCCTGGGATCAAGTCCTGCATCGGACTCCTTGCTGAGTGGGGAGCTGCCTTCTCCCTCTGCCTGTTGCTCCCCCCACTTGCGTGTTCTCTCTCTCTCTCTTTATGACAAATAAAAATATTTTTAGGGACGCCTGGGTGGCTCAGTTGGTTAAGCGGCTGCCTTCGGCTCAGGTCATGATCAAGTCCCACATCGGGCTCCTTGCTCAGCAGGGAGCCTGCTTCTCCCTCTGCCTCTGCCTGCCACTCTGTCTGCCTATGCTCACTCACTCTCTCTCCCTCTCTCTCTGACAAATTAAAAAAAAAAAAAAAATGATTTTTTTAAAGGGGGCTCAGATGCCTAACCAGTTGAGCCACCTATGCCTTTGCTCTTTTTTTTTCTTTTAACCTTCAAGAGGCTTTGTCATTCTCCAGCAGGATTCCGAAGGAAGAAGATGCAGACGCACAAGTGATTGCCGCTTGTGAAACCAGCCATTTTAGTTACCCAAGTTGGTGAGCAGTGTTTGTGCAATACCCATGTTGAAAATGAAATAGGCTTGAGTGCCGAGCTTCACCTTTGAGCTGGGAGTGCTCGGTGGCCTTGAAGCTGGTAATGGTGAGCTGGCGGAGTGGAGAGCCCATGACTCAGTAGCACTGGGAGATGTTCCATCGCGTCCTTTGGCTTACGCTGCCCACAGTCTAGTTTTTGTCCGCAGGCCCTACTGGTATCTACATCTCGCTCTTCCCTGTCTCCTTGACATCCATCTTACCGTGGCTACGACAGCAGCCTGCATTAGGCAGAGCTGCAGTATGGTCAAGGTCATGAAAACAAAGACTTAGAAGCTCTCACAGACCGAGACGGAATGACAAAATGCAAGGCCAGAGCCTAAACCGGATCCCAGAACACACAAGGGATGTTAGTGGAAGAGCTGGTGAAATCGAGAAGGTCCGGGTGCCATTCCTTGGAGTGCTCTGGGGTTGGCTTTGAGATTTGGCCGCTGTCCTGTGGCTGGGTGAGGTGTTAACATCGGGGGAAGCTGGGGGGAGGGTGTAGGAGAACTTCCTGTACCGTCTTTGTAATTTTCCTAAAGTTCTAAATAATTTTCTAAAATTATTCCAAAACCAAAGTCAAGTAGCTGGAATCAGAATTTTCAGACCAGACAACCCCTCAGGAATCCTGTAGTCTAACCCCGTCACTGTCGCAGGGATCCGAGGCTTAGAGAAGTGAAGTGACCCTCCCCGCACCCCTGAGGCTGCCAGGAGGTTAGAGGCGGGGTGGGAGAGCCTTCTGTCCTTCCACCACACTGCCTTGCTTTTAGGGATCCCTGCCCCCTCTTCCACAAGGCAGATCCGTCTTCCTGGCTAGCGCAGGGACGGACCTCGCTGGTGAATGGACAGTTACGGTGAACGGGACAGGTGTGTAGATTCAGGGGCTATACGTGATCCGCCCTGTTAACGGCAAGTGTCTGGTATTCACCAGCTGGCGTGCGGTTCTGGGCTCTGTGTTCCCGGGTGCGTCTATCTAAGGGTGACTGAGATGGAGGAAAGTGACGTGTGGCTGACTCGGTCTCCTTCCCTTCTCTGCCGTGGTGCACTGCGTGTAAAGGGCGGAAGGGACAAACGATGTCCGGGGCCTTGGAAGCGGGACTCTGCCCTGCGCTACCCAGCTCTTCTCCGCTCTGGAGGAGCCAGTCGTCTTGACTTTGCAGTCCGCTCTGATTATGCACCAGCTGTTTGCCAAACCTATGTAAAATTGACTAGAAATGGAATGACTTCACACGTTTGGAATATTTGCCTCTTCAGCTTACCACAATATGGCAGAGAGGAATTTGCAGCTATTAATTCAGTCAGCAAAGGTCAGACAGCTCTAGAATTTCTAAAACAAATCTTGTTTTGCTCTGGCCTCTGCAGAGCCTGACGCTCTCCAGTCTTTTAACTCCTGAAATCTTACAAGTCTGTGTATTTAAAAAAATATCGAGGGGCGCCCGGTGGCTCAGTGGGTTAAAGCCTCTGCCTTTGGCCCAGGTCATGATCTCAGGGTCCCACATCGGGCTTTCTGCTCAGCAGGGAGCCTGCTTCCCCCACTCTCCCTCTGCCTGCCTCCCTGCCTACTTGTGATCTTTGTCTGTCAAATGGATAAATAAAATCTTTAAAAAAAATAAAATAAAAAGTATCGGGAGAGAGGCATATTCATGGAGTCTGTATTGCTAGTTAAAGCTTGGCTTGTCCAACTTGTGCTTAGTCTGCAGTATCAACACCAGTGTCCCGCTGGGCAGAGTATTCGGTGGGAAACCCTCTCGTCCAGGTAGAACAGCCGGGTTATTCCAGGACCCATGCAGCAGGCGCTTCCCATCCAGACCCTGCTTGACCTTGGTAGCGCAGCACTTAGGTCACCACTGGCAGGTTCCACAGTCATAGGCCTGCCAGGTTGGGGTTCAAAGGTCGTGAAGAATTTCTAAAATACTTTAAATCCTTTTTTCCTGATCTTTCTTGATCTTCACGGTTAAATGGAGTAGTTGGTAACTTCTATCTCCCTGAAGCTCTTTGGCTTTTATTCTCTGCCGAAGGGAGAAGCCGGTGGGAGACAGGGATGTGATAGAAGCTGAAGCCCCGAGCTTCCCTGCTCCCACCCTGCACCCCGGCTCAGTCCAGGGTAGGGACGCAGGGTGGGTGCTCATGCCTCAACTGCAGAGAACCAGCGGGCTGAGCCTCCATATCCTTTCAGTACAACCAAGGATGGTGCTGGGAGGGCACAGAGCAGTCACTGGTGCCACCAGTTGGTTCTTGGAGGATTTTTGTGTTTTTATTTTAAAACTTCTTTAAAAGGACTACTGCCCCCTTTTTAGTAATTCTTGGTTGTATCGGGTTATGAGAGGAGAAAAAGTTTTCTTTATTTTTTTCTCTCTACTTCCTGAGAGAAGTAGTAAACACATTTCTCAGTGTCTTTTTGGATAAGTCAGTTTGTTTATTACTTTTTCTTTATTGCTCAATAATAAAACCAAGGTGCACAAAACCTAGACTGTGACCCATTTATGTGTTAGAATACACATACACACACACGTATGTGTGCACACATACGTCCTGTGTCTAGGAGACACAGAAAAACTCGATGTCAGCCTGTGGGAGGGACGGTGGGGAAGAGGGTGCTCTAGGCGAGTTGCACTGTTTGCCTTATATCCTCCTGTACTATTTTGATTTTTTGCTGTAAGCGTGTGTTTTTTTAAACAATTTTTTAAACTTGTGATTTCCAGGATTGCTTCTTCTCACATCACCTCCCTTTTTTAGCTGTTCTGCGAGCAGCCTCTCAAGGCTCCTCTGTTTCTCCCACTGCTATAGGCAATGTGCTCTCAGGGCTTCCCCCCGCCCAGCTCCTGACGCTGTCCCACCCCAATTTCAGTGTTTCTCACAGGCCGGGGCATCTGGGACCCTAAAATCACATGGTGTGGTTTCCTCTTTCACAGATATGGGGCCTGAGGCCCATGGTGGCCTTCCGTTGCCTCTTTGAACTCTCTACTTCATGACGCGCTAAGAAAAGCCACAGTGGGAAGCCATATTTCCTCATCGATCTGACATCATTGTGCGGCCCCCAGTGTTCAGGGGCTCTGCCCGTCAGTACGAGAACGGTTGGTGCAAAAGGGCACCCGACATCCTACGTCCTCGGGGTCCTATCGTAGTGTAGTGGGGAAGGCTGCAAAAGAACGCCCAGACCTGATGGCCGAAGACCCCTTGGTCCAAGCCCAGAAGGCGTCTCTAGCGATGGCCCTGGCGCGCTGGGGAGAGACGGCCCGGCTGTGTGGGCCCCTTTGCCCTTTGCTTCCGTCTTTAAGGTTTATTGTCTGTGCTGGGACCGTTGGGAGATTTGGACCATGAGACTTAAGGTGATGTGTTCTTGGGGAGCCTGGGTGACCCAGTCGGCTAAGTGTCCGACTCGTGATTTCAGCTTGGCTCATGATCTCAGGGTGGTGAGATCGAGCCCTGAGCAGGGCCCCAGGCTGGGTATGGCGCCTCCTTAAGATTCTCTACCTCCCTCTCCCTCTCCCCCGCCCCCACACTTGTGCGCGAGCTCTCTCTCTCACCCTGTCTCTCAAAAAATAGATGAAAATTAAAAAATAAGGTGACATGTTCTTTGTAAGGTTCCTGCAGCCTCACCTCAGTTCCTGAGACCAGGGAAGTCATGCTTCCGTCTCCCCGGAGTGCTGAGGAGAAGCACGGCCTCGGGGACGATGAGGGCAGGGCTGAGCGGGTGTGACCGTGAGCCTCGTCCCACCAGGGTCCGTGTCCACGGGAGAAAACCCCACTGGGCGTCGCTGGCATTAAGTCCTGGGAAAGGAACACGGAGCCCAGGCCACGCGGACTCGCCAGTTAACCATGTCAGCTCTTTGCGTCTGTCTTCCTCGCTTTCTGGGTCCTTAACTGTCTCCTTCTCCTGTGCCCGCAGGTGGTGGAGAGGAGGAGAACGCCGGCCGAAATCAGGGAAGAGTTTGAGCGGCTGCAGAGAGAGAGGGAGGAAAGGAGGCTACAGCAGCGCACCAACCCCAAGGTGAGCCAGGCCCGCGTGAGGACGGCGCAGGGCGTGCGAGCCAGGAGACCCGCCCGAGATCTGTGGTGCTGCTGGGGCTTTTTGTGTTGTTGGTTTTTTTAAGGTAATAACATACAAAACTGGTGGAACAAAGTTTTGTTTATCCAAGTGGAGTCTTTATGGAAAGCAGCTCCCCAGTGGCTTTCAGCAAAGCTGCGGCCAAGGACCTGAGAAAAGGGTTTTCAGCCACGTGCAGGGCAGACAGCACTAATCCCACGGTTCCCCGAAGCCAAGGAGACATCCCAGACAGCAGGCAGCACAGGCAGGTCCCCGAGTCCCTTCCCTGCAGTCGAGCGGCCCACACTCTTGCTGGGTGACAGTCGGGGGACGCTCGCTGTCAGGGAGAGGGCGGCCACCTGACCGCACTGAGGCAGCTGGGCTCCCTGCGTCGCTCAGGACATGGGACAGTTCCAGACCGCCCTGCGCAGGGGCTTTTCTCCTCCCCGGACAACAGTGCCATGAACACCAGTCACTGGGCTCTTCTCACAGCGACAAGATGACCCTCCTTAACTCGGTCACGTCCCCAGGGGAGTTTGAGTCTGGTGACCTAGCGACATGCCTGAGTCTGGGAGCTACTTCTCAGTCGCACATACGGTATCTCTGTCCTTTGGTTTGTTAGGGAAGCGCGTTCTGAGCGCGAGTCCCAGCCCTGCGGCAAATGGGACACGTCAGTCCGTCAGAGGTACCAGGTGTGCGAGTGGCTAACCAAATGCGGCCCGGTGTTCCCGTTCAGTGTGCTGGGTAAGCGGGGCTCAGCCTCTGTCAGCGTGGCCAGGGTGGCCTGGCAGGCGGCTTGAGAGTCTCCTGAAGGGAAAGAACAGACGCTGGCGTACAGCTGGGAGGTGCGATAACACGAACCTCTGATCAAATATATTCCAGAAAGTGGACTTTTTAAAGACTCCCGCAGCACTTAGAGGACTGTATGTTCAGAACACTGCCGTCTATTTGAAGCCTGCATTTCAAAGTATATTTATAAATGCCCACACCTCTCCCTGCAACAGATGATGGCGTCATTGGTGGCGAGCGGCTTTTGGTCACAGGCTGGCGGAGAACTGAAACACCGGCCAAGCCGACTCGGGGCGGGTGACATAGTCGGGGGCACTAAAAATCTCGGGGACGCCTGAGCCGTGCTCATGGGGGACCTTCGCGGAGCGGTCAGGGCCGCGCACTGTGGGGAGGTCTGGTTTGAGGGGTCGGCACTGGCAGATGGAGTGAGGGTTGGGGAGATGGGGTGGGAGCCCAGCGGGCGCGCGCTGTTGCTTTGGTGTCTTTGCTGCGCTGGCTGGAGCTCTGCCGCATTCAGAGCAACGAAGGGGAGAGAGAGCGTCACAGTAGCCTGAGCCTCTGTGTCCTGCAATAAAATCGGCCATCTGGGTGTGCACGGTGATTGCTTATTGGGATTCTGTGGAAATGTGTCTCCGGGCCATGTTTCTGTGGAATGGGGGAGCACAGCTGTGACCGTTTCACACAAGCGTGCAAGTTATTGTAAAATTCCTAATACTGCGCTACTTGCATAAACCGCTTCCAAATAAGACGTTTTCTAACCAGAAATAGTGAGTGATAACCAGATGTGGGCTATGCAGCATTTCAGGGAGAGGTTTTGAGCTGGGTCTTTTATTCCATTTTGGAGGGTTTTGTTTTTCATAGTGGAAGGGTTTGGAATGTTCTCATCCTAAGAAGACAGGGCGATCTCCTCTTTTAAGAAAACCACAGAGGAAGGACACTGCCGACGACCATCAGGCTCAGCACTGACCTGTCCCAAGGGACTGGTAGGCAGGTACCATTTTTGGTACGGCCGTCTGAGTCAGACGGGCATTTCTCTCCGTTGTTACCAGAAAGAGTTTGTTGGGCGGGGATTTTCTAGTAGGATGTATGTGCCAAGAACAGGCAAAGAGGTCAGGTGAGAAAAGTCACAGATTGGAATTCCTGACTCTGATACAGTGATGCGGGACCCGGAGCAAAGCATGTGACCTATGCTTCGCTTTCTTGTCTGTAAAATGAAGCTACCTGGGGGCGCCTAGGGGGCTCCTCTGTTGAGTTGTCCGCCTTTTGTTTTCGGCTCAGGTAATGATCTCAGGGTCATGGGATCGGGCCCTGTGTTGGTCTCCATACTCACCGCAGAGTCTGCTTGTCCCTTTCCCTCCCCCCCACACCTCCCCTCAGTCAGTCTCTGTCTCTCTCTTTTTCTCTCTCTCTCAAATAAATAAAATCTTTAAAAAAAAAAAAAAAAAGCTGTCTGGCTTTCCTGTCATACAAGCTGGAAAATGATTTGACCTTTTTTTTTTTTTAAGATTTTATTTATTTGTCAGAGAGAGAGAGGGAACAAGCAGGCAGAGGCAGAGAGAGAAGCAGGCTCCCCACTGAGCAGGGAGCCCCATGCAGGACTCGATCCCAGGACACTCATGACCTGAGCCGAAGGCCACTGCTTAACCGACTGAGCCACCCAGGCATCCCAGGAAATGATTTTAAAAATAGGAAATAGGAGTTAATTTATTAGAGACAGACAAGCCTGCTAAATAAATGCATAGTGGTACAATTTCATTTTCATTTT
Source organism: Mellivora capensis (assembly GCA_004024625.1). NCBI lineage: Eukaryota > Metazoa > Chordata > Mammalia > Carnivora > Mustelidae > Mellivora > Mellivora capensis. Next base: position 387,918 of record PISX010000087.1, on the reverse strand, counting down.
GCCTCCAGCACTGCATGGGAAGGGCTTGGTTTGGTCAGGCCGTTCTGGGCCCGTGGTGGTTGGGTCTGGATGGGGTCTGGCAACTGGGATTTCAAAATGGCCCTCTGACAACACTGTCAGCCTTCTGCTGCGGCCTTGGCCCAGTGGTGTTCGGCGTGCCCAGATACCCGTGAGTCCTGGCTTGTATGAATGAGTTTGGGAAAGCACTGTGGGGCTCAGAAATGACGAGCGCAGCCCCCAGCTCCGGTGTGCGAGCCGGCAGCAGAATGCGTGCAGACACACTCACGAGCAGATGCCGGAAACTGTGTGGTGGAACCTTCCACTTGGAGTCAGGAGCCCTGCACAGGGATTCAGAGTCCGCCCTCCCATCCTGGGCCCTGGGTCAGGCTGCTTCTCCTGTCTTAGCTCATTTTCCCCTTGTGTGCAATGGAAGGTTTGCCACAAAACCCACTGCTTGGAGTCAGAAGACCCCAAAGTCCTTAGTTTCCTTGCCTCTGTTTTCTGTGTTTGCTGCATGAGAGGTAAGTCCTCTGTGTTCCCTGCCAGAGACCCCCAGGCTCAGGTTGCTGGCATCCGAGGACCTCCCAGGCCCCGGCACTGGGCAGCTCTGGGAGGGTGTTCGCGGCCGGGCCAGACGGCGAGGCTCGTCCCCATTGAGAGCACCGCGTGCAACTGGACTGTCGTTGCACCGCCCTGGCCACCCTCCCTCCCATCCTCCGGATCTCTGTCTCGTTGGCTTAATCTGTCTACAGGGCTTGCCTCTTAAAGACTTAGGATCCCACCATAGGGTTGTTCCGTGTTGCATTCACTTGAGATTGGTTCCCTTGATTCTTTCCTTTTTTGATGCCCGGAAGCCTTCCCTCCCTGCCACAGCGGCCGCTCTGGGGTCCGGACAGCGGACGTTACTGCCGCCTTCTGGGGACCTTGTTCCCATTCCGTGCGAAGCAGAGCGCTAAGTCACGAGCTGTTGGGGAGCTGTTGGGGGGCCACCGCCGTCTGCCTCCGGGGGTAGGCTGGCCGCCTGCTGATCCCGTTACGGAACAGGTCAGGGGGCTCGCTGCGTCCTGTCCGTTTCCTTTTCGCCGTTCAGAGGTTCACGTAAGCTCCCTGGCAAGACCTCCTCTCATTTCAGAAAGGCCAGCTTATCGGCGTGGTTCCTGCGATAGCTTAAAAATAGGATTCAGCTTTATCGGGAAAAGAATTTAAATAATGTATCAAGGAAGACATGTAACAGTAAAAATATTTTTAAATCCCAAAACGTTTTCATAAAGATGCAGGATTACATTACTCAATTATTTTTAAAGGGTTTTTAAAAAGCTGTGTCTTCGCTGCCGCGCCTGACGATCGGAGGCATTCGAATGAGCCCGTGGCTATGACTTCAGTCTGTTCGGTGGAAACGGCTCTGATGTCATAAACCGACTGGGCTTTGCTGACAGGAAAATTGTGCCGAAGGAAAGCTCTTTGGACCCATATGTTTGTTGTGTTCGATGGCAGGAGGGGACGATTTAGCGTTTGCAGAAATAGGCAGCCACCGCAGGGGAAGAGACTGGGAAGTTGTCGTAGAAGAAGGGACTGAGTGAGGAGGCAGAGCCTTTGCGGGAGGCAGGAGGCTGTTCTCCCCCATCCTGTCAGCGTCACCGCTCAGAATCAAGATGTCCAAGTGAGAGACTGCTGTTTGGGGGTGAGGGGACACGGGGGTGGGGGCAACCTTGGTGAGTCTGCGTTTGAGCCTCCCTGAGCTCAGGCAACACAGGTTCCAACTCGGATCTCATTCTGCGGGCACGGCCTCAAGAGCCACCCTGGGCCCAGCAGCCGGAAAGCGGCTGCACGTTGCTTCTTAACGCACTTGCCTTCTGGGGGAAGTTTCAGTTGGTCATTGAGAATGCGTTTGACAGAAATTTCTCACATTATCCTTATGGCCAGATAAAATACAAACATGAAAATAATTCAGAATGGAGCATTCCTGGCTGAATGAACGACTGATTCTCCTCAAAGAGGGTTGATGAATGCACCATCTCCAGCCTGGTGAGAAGCTTCTCGTCGTGGGAGAAGGGCTGTCACTTGGCATGCTCAGAATTTCTATGAATGATGTCAGTGAAGATGTGTCTGTCATATTCTCTGGTGACCCAAGGCCGGAGGACAAAACCACGGTTCTAGAATATCCCCGTGAACTAGAGTGGAAAGGTGACACGGGCTAGCTCAGAGAAGGGAGCCGGGGAGAAGTGGAGGTCTGCACTGCCTGGGCTTACTAATAGCAGCAGCAGTTTAGAGTAATGGTGGGTTGGGGGTGGGTAAGCTAAAGATGACTTGGGTTCACAAGGCGGCGTAGACTGGGTGCCCGAAAGGAGCCAGGCCCTGCTCCAGATGTGGGCGTGTGGCAGAGAACAGCAGACAAGACCCTGCCCTCTGGGATTCGAGTTGAGAGACAGATACTACACCATAGACACGATATGTAAATGATGTAATATGTTAGGAGGTGCTGATGCTGAAGCGGGGAGATAGGGCGAGGTCAGGGGGGAGGACTGCAGTTTCAGATGGGGTGCTCGGGCCTTGCTGAGAAAGCGACACTGAAACTAAGAGGAGAGAAGAGTTACCGTGTGGGTATCGGGGAAGAACCTTCTGGATGGAGGGAACAGCCAGTTCAAAGGGATATGGTGGGTCTGGTATGTTCAAGGAATAGCATAGAGGCGAGTGTGTGCAACAGTGATGGAGGGAATTAGTAGGAGCTGAGGTCAGAGAGGCACAGCTTCCCCCTCCCTGTGGAGAAGCAGCAACTGGTCTTAATTTGTGGTAGTTTCGGAGAACAGAACCAACAGCTCGAAGATGATTTTGGCTTGGTTCGAGGGACAAGGCGGGCTGCTGGGGACTAAAGGAAACCACACTTTTCTCCACCATCTCATCCTGAACACAGAGCAGCAAGGACCTACATCTTCTGGGGGGGGTGGGGGGAGTTATATAATTAAGATAAAAATAAGTTTTCCCGGCTGTTCACAGAGTCAGTGTGGGAGTGGATTCCCGGCCGGCAGGTGGTACTCCCATCCGGGCTGGGTGGAGTTCTCTGATGACCTCTGGGTTGGGGTGGGGGTGTCTCTCTCACTCCAGGCCCTGACTGTGAGTAATGGTGTCATTTGGTTATGTGGCTCTTTCCAGGGAGGAAATTTTTGACACTTACAGGCACAAGAAGTCTACTGATTTTTAAATATGCATAAGGCCTTTTTGAGATTTTAATCACTTTCAAAGATTTTTTTATTTATTGGAGAGCATGAGTAGGGGGAGCAGCAGAGGGAGAAGCAGGCTCCCTGCTGACGAGGGAGCCCGAGGTGGGACTCCATCCCAGGACCCCGTGATCATGACCTGAGCCAAAGGTAGACGCTTAACCCACTGAGCCACCCAGGCACCCCAAGATTTTAATCGTTTTTAAGGAGACTCTAGTTTTGAAGTCTGAGGCATGGGAACATTTTTTCTCAGTTTTTTTGTGGTCTAAGTAATACGCATAAATAGTTGAGAAAGTCAGTTACTCGACCTACTACAAAAACAAGCTCTCACCGCTCCCCACTGGTCTTTCCAGGCCTCGCTGCTGCTCCTGCCCCGGAGGCACCAGAGAGAGACACTGCGAGAGAAGGAACACAAGCAGGGGGAGTGGGAGAGGGGGAAGCAGGCTCCCCGCAGAGCAGGGAGCCCGATACGGTGCTCCATCCCAGAATCCCGGGATCATGACCTGAGTCAAAGGCAAACGCTTAACAACTGAGCCACCCAGGTGCCCCCGCTCTTAGGTCTTCTGTCTCTCTCACCCATCCTGTTGGCATCCTCTGAGGCCGTGCTTCATCCTCCCCACTCCTATTCCAGTCTGGACCCGCTCTCTGGCCTGCTGTATGGCTGGGGCCCCACGACTCTCCTCACCGGCTTCCTAGGAATGCGTTTCTGTTCGCTCGGGCAACACCTTGTTCCCCAGGAGCAGACACAGGGGGCACTGCCGGGCTCCGAGACGCCCGGAACAGCACCTCCCTCCCCTCGGTGGGCTCCCTCTGTCCCTTCCTGTGGAGAAAACCCATCATCCAGTAGCTTCATTAAAGGAAATCCTGAAAGTCAAATTTCTTGGTTCTTTTCTCCCCCATTTTATGGTCTCTTGAAAGAGAAAATAATAGCGTAAGTACTTACACATACACATGCACACGGCGGATCACGTGTGTCGTCCGAGCCCTGACAGCGGTCAGGGACGTGGAGGTACACCCCGCCTGACCCCGGGACGAGAACTGCCCGCACCGGGCGTCCGCCTCCGGGGCCCCCTCCTGCCCCATCTCCAGGCCGCAAAGAAACACCAGCCGAAGGGGGTCATCCTTCTGTTGCCTTTTAAACTTTATCACAAGTTGGGTATGTGCTTGAGTGATCCGCTGTTTGGTTTTTATTGTTTTCGGGCTTTACAGAAGTGGTCCGTGCTCTAGGTGGGCCTCTGGGACTTGTTTCCTACCCACACCTCCTACTCGTGCAGACGTCTGTGCGTTTCACGAAGTCGTGACTCAGTCATTTTCGCTGCCGTCCGCAGTTTATGCCTTCCCCTGCGCGTGGGTGTCTGGTCTCCGGGTTTCTGCGATCGGGGACGTTCTCGTGCTCGTCCCCTGGTGCGCGTGTGCGGGAGCGTCCACGAGCTCCTCGGTCTAAGCTCAGGGGGGTCCCGGGATTGTGTAGACGTTCAGCTGGGAGAGATGGTGCCGCAGCATTTTCCGGAGGTGAACCGCGGCCTTCGCCTAACTCAGAATGTCTCGATTGGATCTTCAGACCTAACTAAGCGTAAAGCTCGCGCCTGGGTCCTTCTCACAGTGTGTGTATAGATAGACGCGCACATGGTAGGAAGTGTGTCTCAGCATTTAGTGAGAGCTCTGTGTTTAATGTTAGAAATGGCTGCTCTTGATCTGTTTTAGACCGAAAAAACAACAGGGGTTTTTTTTGTGTGTGTGTGTTTTTTTCCAACCTACAGTTCAACAGGATATGAAGCTCCAGTTTGGAAGTCATCTTTCCTCTGAACTTGGAAGACCTCATTCCAGTGTCTTCTGGCTTTTGGGACTGGTGTTGAGAAGACCCGTTCCAGTTCCTCATTCTCGGGGGGGTGGTCTTCTCCCCCTTTGGAAGCCTGTAGGGATTCCCTGTCTGGGCTCGTGCAGCTGCGTGTGGGAGGCCTTGGGTGAGCTGCTCAGTGGAGTCAGGAGCGCGCATGGACCCACCCCCCACCCCCACGCCCATGCCGCAGCCCTGGCGCGTTTTCTCACGTTCACTCTTCCGAACTCCCCTCTCCTTCTGTCCACATTCCTTCCGTTTCACATATTGGGCCCTCTGGACTCATCGTCTCACTTGCTAATTTTTTCCTCTCTGTTTTGCATATTTTTGATTAGTTCTACTTGTTAGAGAGTTTCTTTTTCTAGGTGGTTTTCCTGCCTTCCTACCAGTGTAAAAAATGCTGTCCTATCTTTTAATATCCAAGAACTTTCTTCCGTTTGTTGTTTTCCAAATTCTTGCGGCGGTACAAGGAAGGGCTTTGGTTCTTGAGCCGTGTAGAGAGTTGCCCTGCGTCCCCGTCCTGTCTCTGACACCCCCCAGCAGTGTGGCCTTGAGCAAGACACGTGGTCTCTGTTCTTGGTGTCTTCATCTGTGAAATGGAGACAGTAACAGTACCCGCCTCGTTATTAATGGGAAGATTCAACGGAGTAGTGCATGTCGAATACTTCAGAGCATCCCCAGCACTTACTAAGCGTTCATAAATGCTGTTTTTTATGATTAATGCAGTCTCTCTTCTTTTACCGGGCGTATTACTTAGTCATTTCCTGCCATTGTCTTTGGCATTTGTATCCTCTGCTTCTTTCTGGTTCTTTTTGGTCTTTACTTGGTTTTAGACTTCCATGTTGGAGGTTTTCCTCAAATGCCTGCTAATCTCTGACCAGCTGCCCCTGAGGCAGTGAGGCTCAGGGGATGTATCATGAGCTTGGCCAGGGCTTGACATGGATAACCTTAACTCTGGGGTGTTTGCAGGGAGACTCCCATCCCCCCACACACAAAGGTTAGTGTTGAAAGGCTTTTTCTACCTGCCAGGTGGTACTTCTCGGGAGAAGAAACCCCCGGTCTCTCACCTGGCTGCCCGCAGTCTTGTTGCTGAGAGGGTGGGAAGTCGGGAGCTGACCGTTCTGTGTGAGTCTCACTTCACCTCGTTCCTTATTTCCAGTACCTGCCTTCCCCCCACACCCCCACCCCCGCTGGACCTGGCATGCCTTCCTGTCATTTCTTCAGAGAGCAAGCCTCTGTCACTTGTCTCCTTTGAGCCGGCGACTGGTCCCTCTGGTTCCGGAGCCAGCAGAAGCCTCGTATCTGTCTCTGCTCAGTCAGTGACCACCTCCATTCTTTTCCCGTTTCTAATAAGGCTTGGTTAGCATCTCTTAGCCTGTCGTTCTTGGCATTCCTTGAGTGTCACTTTGGGAGGGAGGAGGGTTTCAGGAGAACAATCCTGTTGGTTTAATCAAAAATCCAAATTTACTTACTGGAGATAATTGCACCGGAAGACTGTTTGTCCATAATCATGGAGACAGAAGAACAAAAAGTGGCCACAACTCTGCAGATGCAGTGTCTCCGAGTTAAAAGACTGTCGGGTGGGAGGCGCCGGGGTGGCTTCATCGGCTGTGTCTGACTCTAGATTTTGGCTTAGGTCGTGATTTCGGGGTTGTGAGATGGAGTCCCATGTCAGGCTCTACAATCTATGCAGAGTGTGCTTGAGATATTCTCTCTCCCTCTCCTTCTGCCCCTCTGTCTCTGTCTGTCTCTCTTTCTCTCTCTCTCTCCCAGACAAAATCTTTAAAAGCCTGTCGAGTTGGAGAGCAGACCTGGGGTCACCAGGGGTTGGGGGGAGGGGAGGGGAGGAGAGTGGAGGAACCGGTGTGGCTCTAAACGGCAGCACGAGGATCCCTGTGGCGGTGGAAATGTTCCCTATGCTGACTCGTGCTGGAGGCATGAACCCAAGTAGGTGATCAGGTTATAGAGTAAAATGCACATGCCACAAATGAAAAAGTAAATAAAACTGAGGAAATCTGAACAAGAAGGCTGGATTGTATCCATGTCAACATCCTGGTCATGATATTGTACTATAGTTTTACAAGACGGAGCCATTGAAAGAAATGTGATGCATCAGATCTCTCTTATTTCTTATAACTGCGTGTGAATCTACAATTATCTCGATAAAATTTTCAGTTAAAAAAAACGGGGTGGCTCAGTCGGTTAACTGTCTGCCTCCGGCTCAGGTCATGATCTCAGGGTCCCAGGATGGAGCCCCACATCGGGCTCTCTGCTCAGCGGGGAGTCCACCTCTCCCTCTGCCCCTCCCCCCACTGGTGCTTGTGTGCACACATGCGCTCTCTCAAATATATACATAAAATCTTTTTTTAAAAAGTGCAGAATCAGGAATGCCTGGGTGGCTCAGTTGGTTGGGCAGCTGCCTTCGGCTCGGGTCTTGATCCCAGCGTCCTGGGATCGAGTCCCACATGGGGCTCCTTGCTCGGCGGGGAGCCTGCTTCTCCCTCTGCCTCTGCCTGCCACTCTGTCTGACTGTGCTCGCTCTCTCTCTCGCTCTCTCTCTCTGACAAATAAATAAATTTTAAAAAAAAAAGTGCAGAATCTCAGGGCAGCTGAAGGGGAGTCTCTCGGGCTGCTACCTGGGAATGTGTATTGGAACAAGCTCCGGAGGGAATTCAGATGGTGGCTGGATTGGAACTGTTAGAGTAGTCTGCCAGTGGTGCTATTTTTATGTAACGGTTAAAGAAAAAAGAGTTGACTTACGAATGGTTCGTTGGACGCCAGGAAGATGGTGACCCGGTGGGCTTGTAGTTTAGAGGTTGGACCAGATGCTTCAAAGGGGATCTCTCCGGCTACTGCCGCTAGTGTTCAGCTCCTTAAATCTGTGATTTTTATCGAAGACCTCAAAACCTGAGACACTGAGTAAATCATACTCACTTGACAAGTCATGCTACATTGTTATTACTGTTACCTCGTTGCTTGAAGACAGTTTGAAACTTTGGGTTTCTGGGTTGTGTGCCCCAGAGCCGAGGTACTTTGGCAGGGGGAAGGCAGAAACTGGCCTGTAGGATAGATTGAATCCTCCAGCTCCTACACAGTCACAGATGTCTCAGCTGGCGATCGGTGGCTGTTGTGTGTCCCACTGACAGTTTTTCAGTGCGTCATGACGGTATGTGAAGGGCTTCGTAACTGTCATCGTTGTTGTTTGATATCCTGATAGCAGAGTTTAGTACCATAGAATGAGGGTCAGCCAGCTGCGGCCTACTGTCTAGTTTTCTCCAGCCCGTGAGCTAAAAACCACTTTTATTACATCTTGAATGGTTTTTAAGAAAACAGAAAGGATAGGGGTGCCTGGGTGGCTCAGTGGGTTAAGCCTCTGCCTTCGGTTGGGGTCGTGGTCTCAGGGGCCTGGGCTCAAGCCCCGCATCAGGCTCTCTGCTCAGCGGGGAGCCTGCTTCTCTGCTTGCTTGTGATCTTTCTCTCTCTGTCTGTCAGATAAATAAATTAAACCTTAAAAAGGGGGCACCTGGGTGGCTCAGTGGGTTAAGACCTCTGCCCAGCATCCTGGGATCGAGTCCCACATCGGGATCTCTGCTCTGCGGGGACCCTGCTTCCCCTCCTCTCCCTGCCTGTCTCTTTGCCTACTTGTGATCTCTGTCAAATAAATAGATAAAATCTTTAAAAATAAATAAATAGAGGGGCGCCTGGGTGGCTCAGTCGGTTAAAGCCTCTGCCTTTGGCTCAGGTCATGATCCCAGAGTCCTGGGATCGAGCCCCGCATCGGGTTCTCTGCTCAGCGGGGAGCCTGCTTCCTCCTCTCTCTCTCTCTCTCTCTCTCTCTCTCTGCCTGCCTCTCTGCCTACTTGTGATCTCTCTCTCTGTCAAATACATAATAAAAAGAAAAATAAAATTTAAATAAATACATAAATAAATACATAAATAAAATATTTTTAAAAATCAGAAGGATAATTCATGACACATAAAAATGATATGAAACTCAGATTTCAGTGGTCTTAAATAAAGTTTTATTGGAACACAGCAACGCTCATTCATTTAAGTATTACCTGTGGCTGTTTGTGCTTCCCATAACAGCACAGGCTTGAGCAGTTTCAAACGTAGTTGCCCACAGAGCCTCAAGTGCTGTCCGGTCCTGGACTGCAGAAGTTTGATGACCCCGCTCCACTAAAAAATAAGGTGACATGTGCAGGTATTTTCCTTTGTAAACTCTTTTTATTTGAAAAACGGGATTTAGTAGTAAAAGAACACAAGCCTGGCTGCGTTCAGTTAGCAGTTGTTGGGAGAGCTCTGGCTCATCGGTTTGTCCAGCCTTAGATCTTTTTTTATTTTTTCTTTTTCCTTATCTTTTTTTATTTTCTGTCAAAATTTGGATCTGACTTGCATTCCTCAAAGTTGGGACTTCCCTAATAAAAGCATTTTGCCTTGAAAGGTTTTGAAAGTGAGATGTAAGTTGCATCCAAACACCCGGTTAGCGCGTAGAGAAGAAAGCTGTCCAGTTCTGGTGCTGGGGCCAGTCCATTTTCGAAAGGTTATTTCCTTGAACTGGAAGAACAGCAAAAGGCAGGCACCCAAACCACTCCTTAAAATATTAAAAGCCATGTCCTTGTGAGCTCACAGTGACGTGATCATTCATCTCTGGGACAGTCCGTTTCATCAGCCGTGGCAGGCACTGGAGCTTAACATTCTGTGTGGCGGCTCTCGTGACCTTTCTGGGTTAGTCCTTTTCTGTAGACTTGGATCAGCACCAGAGGCTGTTGAGTCTCAAAAGCCACTGGCTGGTTGAAGTATTTGGTTATTTTGGCCTTGTTTAAAGAAACAACAAGATGGTTGGAAAAGTGATGACGTGAGCAATATTTTTTTTTACTTTTAAAGGCTGTTCTGGGCGCTGGTGGGTCATTTATTTGATTGTCAGTGCAGAGTTAACACAAATATCTATCATTTTTAAAGTTTTCTTTGGGAAAGGAAATAAAACCATATTGAACATCATTCTGGAAGTTTTAAACCAATGCAATTTGACAAATTATAAAAGAGATGTAAATGTTGAAAGGGCTGTGATTTTCGGTGTAAGATATGATTGCCTGTCCTTAGAGAACCAACCGTAAACTGTCAGGACTAACACACTGAATGAGGCAGCCAGTTATGAGACCCACATACCTAGGACAGCGGGTTTCTGCCGGTCCTGCCATCAGCACCTTGCGGATTACGGAATAACCTCTCCTGCCTGCTCTCCCTGCCTCCCTCCTTCCCCCTCTCCGTCCCCCAGCACGGCAGCCAGATTGAGCCTGCAGAAACTCAGGTCAGCTCCGGTCACCCTGCTTGCAGAGCTCAAAGGCTGGCACCGTTCATCGTCAGCAGCATTCTCCCCGTGGCCGTAGATGCGGCCACCATCTTGCATCATCCAGACCAGGACATTTAAAATAACTAAAATTTTACAGTTTTTTGAAATGTTTATTGACCAAGGCACTTGGGTGCCTCAGTCAGTTAAGCATCTGCCTTTGGCTCAGGTCATGATCCAGGCGCCTGGGATTGAGCCCCAAAACATGCTCTTTGCCCAGTGGGGAGCCTGCTTCTCCCTCCCGCTCTGCCTGCTGCTCCCTCTGCTTGTGTGAGCACGTATGCACGCTTTCTCACTCTTATCTCTCTCAAATAAGTAAATAAAATCTTTTTTAAAAAATAAATTTTAAAATTTAAAAATGTTTATTGACCAACACTGGTTTTATTATATTGGAGAACCTACCAAATGGTTTACTCAAAAACTACTTCAGAAATATTTCCTTTAAAAAATGTACCTATGTATGGGGCACCTGGGTGGCTCAGTGGGTTAAGCCTCTGCCTTTGGCTCAGGGTCCTGGGATTGAGCCCCGCATCGGGCTCTCTGCCAAGCTGGGAGCCTGCTTCCTCCTCTCTCTCTGCCTGCCTCTCTGCCTACTTGTGATCTCTCTCTGTCTGTTAAATAAATAAATAAAATCTCTTTTTTTTTTAATGTACCTATGTATATTAAAGCAAACTTTACGGGGCGCCTGGGTGGCTCAGTGGGTTAAAGCCTCTGCCTTGGGCTCAGGTCATGATCCCAGACCCCTGGGATCCAGCCCTGCATCGGGCTCTCTGCTCGGCGGAGAGCCTGCTTCCCTTCCTTTCTCTGCCTGCCTCTCTGCCTACTTGTGGTCTCCGTCTGTCAAATAAATAAATAAAATCTTTTCTTAAATATAAATAAATAAAGCAAACTTTAAAAATTGTATTGATTGGGGCACCTGGGTGGCTCAGTGGGTTATAGCCTCTGCCTTCGGCTCAGGTCATGATCCCAGGGTCCTTGGATCGAGCCCCGAATTGGGCTCTCTGCTCAGCGGGGAGCCTGCTTCCCCACCTCTCTCTCTGCCTACTTGTGATCTCTGTCTGTCAATTAGATAAATAAAAATCACAGGATTGCATGTTTTGGGGGGGGGGGTGTTTGTTTTTTGTTTGTTTGTTTGTTTGTTTAAAGATTTTATTTATTTGACAGAGAGAGAGAGATCACAAGTAGGCAGAGAGGCAGGCGGCGGGGAGCAGGCTCCCTGCTGAGGAGAGAGCCCGATGCGAGGCCTATCCCAGGACCCTGAGATCATGACCTGAGCCGAAGACAGAGGCTTCACCCACTGAGCCACCCAGGCGCCCAGTGTTGCATGATTATAATTCAAATCAAACCATTATTAAGATTCACTGATTTTCTGTTTGAAGCATCAGGTAACACTGGCATAAAATTGGCATCATTAGCAGCTGTGAGCTTCTCTTGCTAATAGAACAAACACGTAAATAGCTATTGCCTTATCTTTCCTCTGTGCAGTGCAAACCGTAGAATGGCCAAATGAGTGAAGTTAACAGAGCGGAACTACTGTCTGGTCCACAGTTACCTGGAAAGTCCCTGCTGCTACGGCTCGCTTTCGGGCGTGGTCTTTTAATGAAGAGCGGCGGACTACTGACCAAGGCCCTAGGGTTTGTTTAGCAGGTGTAAGACTTGATTTTCGTATGGTCTGAATTAGCACTATGGATGGATGATCGATATTGAAAAACGTTCCCTACGAGTTACAAATTCATCAGCTCTCTGAGAAAATGGAAATTGAGTGCTTATTTCGTTGTTGTTAGACATACACTGTGTTTAATTTTATTGCTGCCTGAAGAATTTATCAGAAAAGAAAATATTACCCAAAAACGCAAACATCCTACAGATTTACATCAGGAGTTGCACATTTGGCCCACTGCCAGTTTTTATGTGACTTACAAGCTAAGAATGGTTTTTACTTTTTTTTTTTTTTTAACAGTTGAAAAAAATCAAAAGGGGACAGCTGGATAGCTCAGTGGGTTAAGCATCCGACTCTGGATTTCAGCTCAGGTCTTGATCTCAGGGTCATGAGTTTAAGCCCCACATTGGGCTCCACGCTGGAGGGGTTTTTTGGTTGGTTGGTTGGTTGGTTGGTTGGTTTGAGACATGAAAATTATATGAAATTCAGATTTCAGGATGAATAAACAGTTTTACCAGACAGCCGGGGTCAGTCCCTTGCTGGGTAGTTGGGCTGCTTTCCCTTCCAACAATAGAGTTGAGTTGTGACAGAGATGGTAGGACCCACACCTAAAATAGTTCCTGTGGCCCTTCACAGAAAGTGTCACCTCCAGATGATACCCTTCAGTAGAGGAAAAATACTGCGGCAGGAATATTCAGACTGTTGTCTGCTACCTTCTGCTGCAGGACCGGCCTGCCTCTCTTTCCCACCCTGTTCATATGCACCTGCAGGTTCCTGTGCACACGGCTACCCACAGCTTCACATATGTCCCAGGCTGAGGCACAGGCCACCAGCCTGCTGTACCAGCTGGGCAACGGCATCTCCTGCTTCTCATACCAGCGGATACTAGGAGGTGACTGGCTGCCAGCCACCACACCAGCAAATGTCAGGGCTGGGCAGAGGGTGGAGAGAGGCAGTGGCCCCCGACACACCACTAGATGAGACGATGTAGGAGGCTAAGGGTACCAAGGGCAGGCCTGAGCACCAAACCCATCTGGCTTCTTAGCTTAAGGCAACTATTGATGATGATACTAATACTCGGTTTAAAAATGAAAACCTAGACTAATTGCTAATCCCACTGAAACAGCAGGGTTCAACTGGTCATCTCCTGGATAGCCCCCTGCCCTGCCCCACGCCCCCCACCGTAACGTCCACGGATCACCACACACAACCACCCACAGCCTTCCTCTCTGCCATGTGCTCCCTCTGCTCCAGCCCCATGGCCTCCTCCATAGTTTCCCACTCACGCCTTTGTTCACGTGTCCCCTTCTCAGGCAGAAAAACACATGCGCCCACACTGCTTTTGGGGCGATAGAAATGTTCTGTGTCGTGATTGTGGAGGTTGGTTTTGCGAGTCTGTGTGTCTGTCAGAACTCACCGAAGGGGGCACCTCAGGCAGTGCGCTTTCTGTCATTATTTATGAATTCAGCCTCAGAACAGTTTTTTAAAATGGGCTACAAGGAACCGAATAAAAAATGTGTGTGGGGTCAGATTTTTATATGTAGGATTAAGATATATGCCCATTTGAGAAATCTTGCGATGATAAAAAAAAATAATAATAAACACTGATTTTCTGAGGATGGAGCATTTTATATCAGTCAGCAAATTTTAGCTTCACATTTCTTGAGAGAATATGGTGTCCCACTTCTCATAGCTTAATTCTCAAATTAATTTAGAAGGTGAAACAATTTTTCAGTCTCCATTCATAATTGATTTTCTTTGCACTTCTTTTTTTTTTTTTTTTTTAAGATTTTATTTATTTATTTGACAGCACAAGCAGGGGGAGTGGCAGGCAGAGGGAGAAGGAGAAGCAGACTTCCCACTGAGCAGGGAGCCTGACACAGGGCTCAGTCCCAGGACCCTGGGATCATGACCTGAACCAAAGGCAGACACTTAACCAGCTGAGCCACCCGGGTACCCCAACACCTTGCACTTCTTGATCTTTGAAGTTACTTTATGTTTTAAAGAGTGTTTTTTTTTTTTTTAATTGTTACCTATTTTTTTTTTTTTAAGATTTTATTTATTTATTTATTTGTCAGAGAGAGAGGAGAGAGAGCGAGCACAGACAGACAGAGAGGCAGGCAGAGGCAGAGGGAGAAGCAGGCTCCCTGCTGAGCAAGGAGCCCGATGTGGGACTCGATCCCAGGACGCTGGGATCATGACCTGAGCCGAAGGTAGCCGCTCAACCAACTGAGCCACCCAGGCGTCCCTGTTTTAAAGAGTTTTAAGGGCACCTGGGTGGCTCAGTCAGTTAGACATCTGCCTTTGGCTCAGGTCGTGATCCCAGGGTCCTGGGATCGAGTCCCACATCGGGCTCCCTGCTCATGCTCTCTCTTGCTCTCAAATAAATAAATAAAATATTTTTTTAAAAGAAGGGTTTTAAGGTAGTTTTATAATGTAAGGGTGTTTAGAATCAAACATTAAAATGTTTAATTCATGTGGCTCATGTCTAGGTGGTTTCTGTATTCACAGGTTAAATCTGGAGGTGATCTATTTGGGCCCTAAAATTCATATTGTATGGGTCTTTTTTTTTTCCCCCAAATACTTGTCTTCTCGTTTGCCTGCCAGCATGACTGGTTTCCTGACCCCAGCGGTCGGTGAAGCTCTGCTGTTGTTCGGTGTGACCTGTGACATTCATGCTCCGTGGGCCGCGTGGTGGAGTCCCGCCCACACCCAGTGTGCTGCCAGCTGCCGGAGTGTAGATTGTCTTTCATTCCACAGATACCACCCCTGCTGCTGACTGCTTGTTTTTCTGCCCCAGGGGACCATCAGTGTTGGCATCGATGCCACTGACCTTTTTGATCGCTATGAGGAGGAGTACGAAGATGTGTCCGGAAGTGGCTTTCCGCAGATCGAAATTAACAAGATGCACATATCCCAGTCCATTGAGGTAAAGCCCAGACTCCCCCCGCCGAGTGCAGTGAGGCTCAGGTTAACGAGGCACAGCGCACCGAGCAGATGCGGTTTTTCTCATCTTTATTTATGAAAGGATGCAATTAGCCACTTACAGAAAAAAAAGTAATTCCAGGCACAACCTTGTTACTGCTTTGCTGATGCGTTAGCAACATGAGTGCCAGAGGGCACTTAGCTTCCAAGGTCACTGGGCTCCCCCAGCAGAAGCGCAAGTGGTCTGGGAGAAGTAGAGACCAAGGTCAGGAAGATTTGGGGTGAGAAAGCAGACCTCCATGGGTGATTCAAAGAACCAATCTCCGTTTTAAGGCACACTCTGTTATGTGCAGAAAATACAACATTCAGCTGAACCCAGGGTCACTAAAATGTCACCTTTCCACACACTGGCGGGGGGTCTGCTGAGGCTCACAGTAGGTCTCTACCTCCTCAACTCTGTTTATTCTCAAGTGCATCAACCCAGAAGATGAAGTCCAAACTCTGGGAAACTTGCCTGTCTGGCCGAGCTTCCAGGGTTGGCTACTAGGGCCACAAATTCAGTCCCTTCCCCAGTGCTGGTAGTGAACAAGGACTGTAGAGTCCCAGACATGCCACTGTGGGAGGGAAGGCACACGACGAAGCCACTGTGCCATCTGATGCTAAGAACCAGCATTCAGCCCTGTCTTTCCCCTGGAAATTTTGAAATTTGCCCAGGAAAGCTTTTGAAAAACATTATCTTGGTGGCCACATGCCAGTTCAGATAGCAAAGTGGGAGAGAAGGGAACCAGTTGAGGTCCTCGTGCGTCCCTAGACCCTGGAGCTGTAGTCACCCACACCTTTGGCCGTGCCCTTGAAGTGTAGTCCTTAGACGCTGTCCTTGTGCTTCCTCGTGCTTTGACTCATTCCTTACCAGCAAATATCATTTCCTAGGCACCCTTGACAGCTACAGACACAGCCATCCTCTCTGGAAGCCTCTCAACCCAGAATGGGAACGGAGGGGGTTCCATAAACTTCGCGCTTAGACGAGTCACTTCCGCAAAGGGATGGGGAGAGGTAAGAATGTGGACAGGTAGGGTCATGTTATCCACTGCAAAGCCGGATTTCTGAACATTTACACTCTAAAAGCCAACCCTCAAAAAGACCTAGGTTGGCCACGTCATTGTACAACAGGATACCAGATGTCAAACTTGCATCAGGTGACTGTCCCCAAGAGAAAAACATGTCTCCTACTGGAGCCGGAATCCCCCGTCTGCTGGACAGCCCAGAGGTGGGACAGAGCAGCAAGATTCCCCTTGAGACGCTGACTCACAGAAACACAGCCCGAGAATCTCCGTGTCTCTGTTCCCCTTCAACAGAAACCTGTAGGTTCTTCCCTTTCCCTGCCCGGTTCAGAAGGCAGGCGCCGCATCAGTGCTCCCGGCCACTGACGGGCGGCTGTCTCACAACCAGCTCTGCTGAGCAAATGGACCTGTGTCAAATTAACATTGAAGAGGTGCCTTGAAAGTCACCCAGACTAGTAAATGAGGCAGCCAGCACTGGCTGGACTTCCCGGGCTGAGTGTGGGACTGCTGATGGGTTAGCTCCAGACCCCTGAGGACCATCTCCAGTCACCTGTGAGAGCCGCGGGCCATGAAGCAGAGCAAGAACAGGAGGCAGCGCTGCAGGGGAGGGGCCCCCACTCCCGACCTCGACAAGGCATGGAAGCCAGTCTCCCCTTCTGACTTGAGCGAGGGAGACCATTGGAGGCCAGCAGTGTTTTCTTTGGAGGGGCTCCCTTCCGAAACCTGCCTCCTTTGGATCTGTGGCAACAGCCCTCCATTTGGTGAAGGTCCGGATGAGGTCTTCCAGGGGCCCTGGTGGCTCAGTCAGTTAAACAGCCGACTCTTGGTCTTACCTCAGGTCTTGATCTCAGAGTCGTGAGATCAAGCCCTACGTTGGGCTCTAAAAACTTCCAACCCCTATTTGCAGAGTCCTGGCAAGGGCCAGTAGCATTAAATTAAAGGAAGGAATTACAACCGGAGGTGCTTCCCTGAGACCTGGGTTGCTGCTGTGAGAGTAAACACGGCTAACTCTCTCTTTTTCTCTCTTGAACAGTTAGAATTTGGAGCCGGGGATCTGCAGGGACCTTTATTTGGTCTGAAGTTGTTCCGTAATCTCACCCCAAGATGGTAAATACAGAGAAATCCTCTTTGGTGGTCTTTGTGGATTTAGCAGACTAGAACCTATGTATTTTTTTGATCAAGGTCATCTGGAGTTACCTCTTCTCTCCTATAAGGTCGTCAGGGGCAAACCTGCGGCGTTGGCGGAGAGCCAAGGCAGGGTTCCCATGGCGCAGGCGCTGGACTGGTGGACGTGGGGAGGGGTCATCTGCTGCCTGTCTGCCCTGGGCCCGGCTTCTGCTCTGTGGCCCACAGTCTCCTCCTTTATGGGGATGAGGCTCCCGCCTGTTCACCCAGGGCTGTGAGCACCAGGAGAGTGGAGAGAAAGCACCTTCACAGGGGAGCTGGTCAGTGGCCTGAAATACGGACGAACTTGATCATTTCTTTGTCCCCGAGAATGTGTTTCAAGTTCTGGAAAGGGTGTGTATTAAACAGTGGGGCACTGGTGAGACTGCCTGGTCATCAGTGAGCTGGGCAGACGCTGGAGCATCAACCCCCCCACCCCCCAGCCCCCTTCGTCTTTGCTGTTACAGTAACGTCCCACTCCTGGACCTGTAACTCGCTGCCCTCCTAGAACCCCAGAGGTGTCCTTAGTTCCCCTGTTGGGTTACCTTGTGAGCACAGCTAAAGGAACTGGGTAGAAGGTAAAATAAAATTCTCTTTCCTCTGGGGGAGAAAGTAAAGGAGTCCTGGGATGAAGTATGTGTTTGGAAGGAAAGCTTTTCACTTCCACTTGGATGTGTATCTGCACACCTGCCCGGTCCCGCCGGTCAAGACCAGTCCCTGCTCCAGTCCAGTAGGAAAGGCGCGTTCCCAGGTGGGTGGGACATAGGGTACGGAAGGTCATGAGAGAACAGGTGTGACCTCTGGGACAGGTGGAATCTAAGCTTGTGTACGCACAGGCTGAAAGCAGCAGTTGTGGGGGATCATACATGCATGGGTGAGAACACGGCTTCGCAGGCCTCTGCTCCAGGACTTGGGAGTCAGTGGGTCTGGGAGGCGACGAGGATTTGCACTTTTAACCACTTTAGGCTAAGAGTATACACACATGTTGTCCTAACACACTGGCCCAAGCACTCATGTACATCAGTCTGTCTCCCCTGGTGCCGTCAGAGAGCACTGAGTCCTACCCTGCTCCCCGCACCAGCTGAGTCGCGTGCTCTGGGAGGCCCAGGAATCTGTATTTATCAAGCACCTAGGTCATTCTTAAGCCCAGACACATTCAGGAGAAACTTGACCAAGGGAAAGTGTTTGGCCATCTTATTCTGGCTGAGCCTCAAAGTGCTGAGTGGTGCCGGGGGAGGGGGGCTAGGGCTTGATGGGCGTCGGCCTTTACAGGTTTAGAAATTGAATGTCCTTGTCATGCCCAAAGTTCATGAGACTTGAGAATGCAGATGTATAAACGGGTGGCACTTGGTCGACATACGGCGTCTGTGCTGTGGGGTGCCGTGATCCTAGGGCCAGGCCATTTGCAAGTCCAGACTAGTGATCACAAGGTTGGGTGGGGTGTAGCGCCAGCCCCGAAAAGGCAGACAGCCTGTAGAGTGTTTTCTGTCTCCCCGGGAAGTGCCTGCCTTGCTGATCTCTCTCTCTCTCCTTCTCTCTCTCGAATTGGTCTTTCTCTGGGACACGCTGGATAAAAAGACTAAGTCATATTACTTTAATTAAACAAGGATCTCAGTCCTTCTATTTTGATTCTCTTAAATGCCACCGTCTGTCTTGAAATTCTAGGGTGACTTTGGCCTCTCTCCTCCCTGCCTGCCTCCCCTGACCCCAGCGTGGCTGAAGCAGAAAAATCCAGCTGGCACCCGGGGTGACTTGAGAGAAATGAGGGAACATTTGGGTTGGGGGCCGGGTGGTGGGGAGGACAAAGTTCTTAACGCACGGGGAGCTGCTGACGTCTGCAAGAGCAGTGCGATCAGCTCTCTCGTTTGTCGTTACTTAATGGCAAAAGTGGCACCCCTTGAGCTTAGGAAAGAGAGAAAGAAATGAGACTTTGGCGATCTGGTCAACATTCGGCTGTTTGCTCACCTTTTAATGCTTTGGAAAGTGGTGTGAATTCCTTTGTCGTTGACATGAAATACCCCTTTTTAACCAGAAGATGGGGCTGACTGCCTTGGAAACAAACTTCAGATGCCTTTCCGGGCAAGCTTTCAAGTGCAGGGCCATGGGCAGTCCTGGAGGAATCTACTGATGCCCGCCCCCCGCCCCCCGAAACTCTGATGTCATTGGTCTGGAGTGGTCTCTGGGTCAGGGGTCCTCCCGCTTTGCCACACATTAGAATCACCTGGCAGGCTTTAAACACTGCAAGCCCGTACATCGGAACGCCGGGGCCGGGAGCCCAGCATCAGCATTTTTTAGATCAGCCGCGTGATGCCAGTGTGCAGCCTGCCCCCCTCCCCGAGGTGGTTCTGACTTGTAGTAGGGTTGGACCTAGTGGTTTTCGGTAACAGGGTGCCTCTTTGGTCGTAGCTCAAGGTGGAATGGGATGGTGGGCCATGAACATGAGCAGGGAGAGGCACTAGGAAGACGGCAGCAAGGCCCTCTCTCGCTCCCTCTCACGGAGAGAGGCTCAGTGTCCTGTTTTCCTTGTGGGGCGCCGGCTCGGGGCTTCACGGAAGGCAGAGGGAGCTGGGTCTTAGCGTGACAGAGAGAAAGGGGCCAAGAGGAGCTGAGAACCGGGTGTCATCCAGGACCGTTTCTGTGTGTGTGTGTCCCCAGCTTTGTGACGACAAACTGTGCTCTGCAGTTTTCGTCCCGTGGCATCCGGCCCGGCCTCACCACCGTCCTAGCCCGGAACCTGGACAAGAACACGGTGGGCTACCTGCAGTGGCGGTGGGGGATCCAGTCGGCCATGAACACGAGCATCGTCCGGGACACCAAGACCAGCCACTTCACTGTGGCCCTGCAGGTGAGGACAGAGCTGCTCCCTCGTGTGCCCCTGACGTCCCTCACCCGAGCCACCCTCACGGGATCTCAGCGCCGTGGGGCCCGCAGGGGGCTGTCCCATGCACGACCGCTCAGGGCTGCTGAGACACTGTCCTCGGGCTTCCAGGGAAGCCGTGTTCCTGTTCCCCTAAACCAAGTGGCCCTTTCACGTCTAGTAGGAGCCCTCAGAATCCGGGTGGGAGAGAGCCTGGGCTGGTGAGTGACCCCAGAGCGGAGTCATGTGCTCAGGTGCCACTGTGTGGGCAGGGACACGGGGCGTGAGGGCCCCCCCACCTCAAAAGGCAGCTGCTCTCCAGCACCCACCGCCAGCTGCCATGTCAGAACGCAGGCCCCTGGCCATAGAGTGTTCTGTTTGTTTCTGTGAGCAGCCAGGAAAGGGGTTTTGTTTTTGTTTTTGTTTTTTTTTAAAGATTTTATTTATTTGTCAGAGAGAGAGGGAGAGAGAGTGAGCGAGCACAGGCAGACAGAGTGGCAGGCAGAGGCAGAGGGAGAAGCAGGCTCCCTGCCGAGCAAGGAGCCCGATGTGGGACTCGATCCCAGAACGCTGGGATCATGACCTGAGCCGAAGGCAGCTGCTTAACCAACTGAGCCACCCAGGCGTCCCTTTGTTTTTGTTTTTGTTTTTAATTTTTATTTTTTATAAACATATTTTTATCCCCAGGGGTACATGTCTGTGAATCGCCAGGTTTACACACTTCACAGCACTAACCATAGCACATACCCTCCCCAATGTCCATTACCCCACTCCCCTAGGAAAGGGGGTTTTGACATGAACTCCCCCACGTGTTAAATATCGGCCCCTGGTAAGTGTTCACACACGGGGTGAGGCCCCGGCCCGAGAGGTTTGCCCACGACGGGCGCTCAGCAGCTGGTGGGACACGGCTCTCGGCCGCTAGCCGTGCCTTCCCTTCTCCCCGTCTCCCCAGCTTGGGATCCCTCACTCCTTTGCACTGATCAGCTATCAGCACAAATTCCAGGACGATGACCAGACCCGCGTGAAAGGGTCGCTGAAGTAAGTCCGGGCCTGGGGGCTCTCCACGTTGTGCACCTTGCAGAGGGGCACCCAAGGGTGGGGCCGTGGCTGTGAGACGCCCGCCCGTTTCTGTGACGTTTCTCGAGCGCTCCTGCGAGAGGTCATGGGCTGACGGAAGGGCCGCACTGCGGCTGGGCTGGCTTTGCTCTGCCCGGGCACCGAGGGTGCCAGCCCTGATCCACTCCTGGGGGGGCGGGGGGCGGGGGCAGGAAGGGGGCCCCGGTCTGTGTTCTGGGTGACAGCTGCCCACGGGGACCGCGAGAGATGGAGAGCTGCGGGGCCCCCCGTGCTCAGGCCTCGCGCTCCCCGCAGGGCGGGCTTCTTCGGGACGGTGGTCGAGTACGGGGCCGAGCGCAAGATCTCCAGGCACAGCGTCCTCGGCGCAGCGGTCAGCGTCGGAGTCCCTCAGGGTGTTTCTCTCAAAGTCAAGTAAGTGGAACTGGGTCTTTCTGGCAGCTTGTAGCCCTCCCCGTGAGCGTTAAGGATGAAACAGACTTGGCTTTGTAGTTTTGTTCTTAAAGATGCGGTTGCCTCTGTCTCCAGCACGTAGAGCGGTGTCAGGGGCCCGGAAGCCCAGTGTTCACCGAGGGTCTGAGGCTCTGCGGTCAGGGACCACCCACCAGCCGACTGCATCTCCCTTCCCCGGCGTCCCGCGGCCAGCCCCGCTCACCCACGCCTCGCCACTGCCGCTAGCACACGCGACACATCCAGGGCCGCCCCCAGT
Source organism: Mellivora capensis (assembly GCA_004024625.1). Taxonomy (NCBI): domain Eukaryota; kingdom Metazoa; phylum Chordata; class Mammalia; order Carnivora; family Mustelidae; genus Mellivora; species Mellivora capensis. Next base: position 366,066 of record PISX010000087.1, on the reverse strand, counting down.
GTGTGCGACGCCTGTTTACCCCCTACCCCCTAACAGTCGTTCCCACCCGCACAGACCCTCCTCCCCTGCTCCCCTGCTCTGGTGGCGCGCCTTCCTGCCTTCCGGCCTCTCCGCGCCATCTCTGTTACTTCACTGGCCGGTTGCTGTGTATGGCGGCGTCACAGTGGGGCCCGGTCCTTGTCCGTGTAGACGCCCTCCCCAGGTGGCCCCACCCGGCCTCCTGGCCTGAAGCGCCTTCCTGCACTGACAACGCTCACACTTATGCTCCGGCCAGGCCCGCCTGTCAGACCTCCAGCCCCTGTATCCCACTTCCTCTACACATCGCTGCTTGGATCTCCACCAGCCTCTCAGATGGCCCCTGGCAGCTCTGATGCTTCCAAACCTGCTCTCCCCAGAGCCTCCCTGTGCTGGTCAGGAGAGCCCCGGCCTTCCAGCTGGTCTGTGCAAAACCTTGCAGTTGGCCCTAGTCACTCTTTTTCCCATACACCAAAGTTTATGCACCTCAGAACCATCTCAGCTGTCCTCAGAAAGCATCTCTGCACGTCACGTCCCTCACCCCCTCTGCTCCCACTGTCTGGTTCTGAATGACTGCTCTAGTAGCCTCCCGACCACCTCATGGTGGTCACCACCTCATGACCCTGCTCTCCACGCAGGCAGAGCCTCTGACCATAAGTCAGTGTCTGTTGCTCTCTGCTTAAGCCCTCGGTGACTCTCAGTCCCGGTCAAAAGCTGGAGTCCTTCAGAACCTCGCTTCCTGCTGACCGTCCCCTCCCATCTGCCCCTTCTCACTCCACTCCAGCCAGCCCGGCCTCCACGCTGCCCCAGACAACAGCGAGCGCACTCTGTGGCCACACTGTGTGCCTGCTGTTCCTCAGTCCCCAGAAGCCAGCATGGCTGGTTCCTTCGATTCCCTCAGGTCTCTGCTCAGAAGTCACCTGCCTGCCGGAAGCATCCCTCATCAGCGCGCGAGAGCAGTATCCTTCAGTTTGGCCCAGGCAAATCCCTTTCCTAACCCCGTTTATCCTTCACTTGCATCTCTGATCATCCGTTCACCTCCCCGGCCCTCGTCGGAAGCTCTTTCACTGTGTCCGCTGTGTTCTGTACCGCACTCCTGGAGCCTAGAACGCAGCCTGGCACTTGAGAGAGCTCTGTGAGGGGCAGAAGGAGGGAGGAAGCAGGTCACACCTCTTTGTGGTTTGGAGATGAGCGCCAGAGCAGGTCACCAGGACCAGGACCGCACCAGGCCTCTCTCCTCTCGGTGATCTGAAGACCCCTGAGATTTAGTAAGGGACACACAGGGTACCGCAGATGGTCTGCATTCTGATCCCTTTGATTCCCAAACTGGGACAACTAACAAGACACGGTTTTCTGATTCCGATTCTGTTGTGAAATACTTCTTATATGAAGAAACTGCAGGATGTAATCTGAATTGAATTCTCATCCCAAGAATGCCACTCTCCCTCCTGGGAAGAAGCGTCTTCACTCCCGCTCAGGTTCCCTTGTCAGCGGGCTGAACTGCCCAGACTATCGCTGTATAAACCCAAGTTTTCCAGAAGGCCCCAGAGTCCAGCAATAACACATGATCTTACTTTAATAACTTTTCTCTTACGTTCTGCTTATTTGATGAATCACAGTGGTTTTTGCATGTTAAACCAATCTTATATTCCTGAGGAAAACTCCCCTTGATCGTGACATATAATACTTTTTATGTAGTGCTTGATTTCATTTGCTAATTAATATCTTACTAAGGCTTTTTGTATCTGTGTTTATAAGGGATGCAGATTATAATTTTCTCTATTATGTATTTGTCAGATTTGGGGATGAGTTACAGCAGCTTGATAAAATGAGTTAGGAAGCCTTCCTTCTTCCTCTCTCTTCTGAAAGGCTTTTGTGCGAATAGTTTGTTCTCTTTTGAGAGAGAGTGCGTGCGCACAGGCAGGGGCAGGAGCAAAGGGGGAGGAGAGAGTCTCAAGCAGACGCCCCGCGGAGCGCACAGAGCACAGCACAGGCTCCATCCGTGACCCTGAGATCATGACCTGCACCAAAATCAAGAGTTGGACGCCCAGCCAACTGAGCCACCCAGGTGCCCCAAAAATGGTTTATTCTTCTTCAAGTTTCATGGAATTAACCAGTGAAATCAGTTGAGACTGAATTTTCTCTATAGGAGGGTTTTTGGGTTTTGTTTTAAGATTTTATTTATTTGGCAGAGAGAAAGAGCATCCACAAGTAGAGGGAGAGATAGAAGCCGGCTCCCTGCTGAGAGGGAGCCCAATGTGGGGCTCTATCCCAGGACCCTGGGATCATGACCTGAGCCAAAGACATAGGCTTAACTGACTGAGCCCCGCAGGTGCCCCTGTAGGAGGATTTTTGATAATGGATTCTTTGATAAATACGGGGCTTCTCCAATTTTCTCTTTCATCTTGTGTCAGCTTTGTTATTTTGTGTTTTTCAAGGAATTTGCCCATTTCGACTATCAGATTGTTCGCATGAAGTTGCTCATAATATGCCCTTACCCTCATTCTGTTGATGACCTCTGCCTTCATTACTCATGCTGGTCATTTGTGTTCTTTTCCCCTTTTTCTTAACCAGTCTGGATGGGGCACTGAACCTTTCACAGAACCAGCTTTGGCTTTGTTATGTTCTCTGTTATTTAGCTGTTATTTAGTTTTCTATTTCATTGATTTCTGATCTTTTTTCTTCTTACTAATACCTCAGTTTCACATTGCTGCCTTTTCTAGATTTTTTTTTTTTTAATTTATTTATTTGTCAGAGAGAGAGGGAGAGCGAGCACAGGCAGAGTGGCAGGCAGAGGCAGAGGGAGAAGCAGGCTCCCTGCCGAACAAGGAGCCCGATGTGGGACTCAATCCCAGGACGCTGGGATCATGACCTGAGCTGAAGGCAGCCACTCAACCAACTGAACCACCCAGGCGTCCCTGCCTTTTCTAGATTTTTAAAGCCCAGCCTTGGGTTATTAATTTAAAACCCTTCTTCTTTTATATTATAAACTTACTTAATGCTTTAAACCCAGTTTTACTCCATCCCACAAATTTGGATATGTTACCGTATCATTGTCATTCAATTCAAATTGTTTTCTAATTTCACTTTTGGAAATGTATTGCTTAATTTCTAAATATTTGGGCTTTTCTATGTACCTGATCAGTGATTTCAGTTTAATTTCATTTTGGTCAGGGAACATATTCTGTATAATTCCAGTCTTTTTAAGTATTTTGAGACTTCTTTATTTTATAGCCTGTCAACGTAAGCATTCCGCACTTGCTGGGCTTCGGTTCTGTAAATATCAGCAGGTCAGGGTGGTGGACAGCATTCACCAGAAACCACAAGTTCTGCGACTTTATTGATTTGGACCAGATTTCTGTCAGTTGCTGAGAAAGTGGTGTTAAAAGTTCCAGCTAAGAGTGTAGAATTCTTTTTCTTCCTTTGCCAGTTGTGGCTTTGGGAAGTCCCATCTGTGGCAGCACTCTCTGACTTGAAGTCTGCTTTATTGGGCACCGTATGGCTGCTACGGCTTCTTGTGCTTCCTGTGTCTGTGGTTTATCCTTTTCTGTTTACCTTTAACCTGTCTCCATCCACATACACAGGGTGTCTCATGGCATAAATCCATCCATCCAGAGTGTTTGTTAGTCCATTAATATTTAATGTAATCGTTGGTACGGTTGGATTTAGGCCTGTTATGATCTATCTTCTGTTCTTCCCTTCTGGTTTCTTGTTCTTCTAACCATCCTCCATCTTCTCTTAATGAATATTTCTAACATTCCATTTGGATTTACCTGTTGACTTTTTGGCTGTACCTCTTCGCAGCGGGGTTTTTCCCTTAGGGGTTGCTCTAGAGATTACGTGTTATTAACCTTTTATCATCTGCTTAGACTTCATTCGTATCACTTCATGTAAAATTCAAGAACCTTGAAAATTTCTGGAGCCATCTCCCCTCCGTCTGTTCTTTACGCTGTACGTGCCATAAGCATTATAATTACACACATTACAGTCCCCACAAGAGTGTTGTAACTCTGGCTTTAAGTAGTTTATTTATATATTTGTACATACATATGTGTTCAAGAAATTAAGGGGGGGGTCATGTTTGCCCCCCCATTTTTTTTAACCATTTCCTAAAAATCTGATTTTCCTTCTGATACTCGTTCTTGGCCCAAAGAACTTCCTTCAGCATTTTTTTTTCCCCTTCAGCTTTTCTTACAGTGTAGGTCTGTCAGTGATGACCTCTTACTATTCTTTACCAAGAAAATACCTCTATTTTTTTTATTCTGCTTTTATATTTTTATTAATTTATATTTTATGTAGATACATCACTTTATTGTTATTTTACTTTATATTAACCTAAAATAGTTTCATTGTGGGCACTCCTACCCCAGAACTAAGCTGTTACCATTGCTGTAATTTTTTTTAATTTTATTTATTTATTTGACAGAGAGACAGCAAGAGAGAGAACACGAGCAGGGAGAGTGGGAGAGGGAGAAGCAGGTTTCCTGCTGAGCAGGGAGCCCGACATGGGGCTTGATCCCAGGACCCTGGGATCATGACCTAAGCCAAAGGCAGACGCTTAACGACTGAGCCACCCAGGAGCCCCCATTGCCGTAATTTTTAAAGTCAAGCTTTATTGATGTAAACTTTACATAAATTAAAATTCGTCTGTCTCATTATACAGTCCTGGGAGTTTTGACAATCACATAAAGTTTTGACATAAGTTTCGACGGTCATGTGACCACCATGATCATCAAGATATAGCACATTTCCATTGTCTCCCAAAATTGCCTCCTGGCCTTTTTGCACAGTCTCCTGGGCCCTTGGCCACTGGTCTGTTTTCACTCCCTACATTTTTGCCTTTTTCAGAATGTCACGTAATTGGAATCACACAGCGTGAAGCCTCTCGTGCTTCTTTTTTGAGCATCGTGCATTTGAGATACGGCCTTACAGTTGCACACGTCCGCAGTGTATCCCTCTTTCTTGTTCTTTGGCATTACCTTGTGTTGATACACCACAGTTTATCTGCTTCTCAGTTTAAGGACATTGCCGTTGTTGGCAGTTTTTAGCGGTTACAAATAAAGCCAGTACACATTCACATAGAGGGTTTTGTGTGAACCTAAGTTTCTCTTTCTCTTGGGTAAGTACCTAGGAGCAGGCGTGCTGAGCCAAATGGGAGGTGTGTGTGCCCCCGGGTGGGAAGTCATGAAGCTGCTCTTCCCCCAGCAGCCTGGAGAGCCCCGTGGCTCCGCACTCTCACCAGCCCTTGGTATGCCCTTCTGGCTCGCTCGGGCCGCTTTAGCCGGCGCGTGAGTGTGTCCCACTGTGGTTCCGATGTGCGTCTCCCTGATGGCCCAGGCGGTGGACATCTTTCCACGTGCTTCTTTGCCATCCATACCTTTTTTTGTTAGTGAAGTCTCCCTTCAAGCCTTTTGTCTGTTTTATTGTTGGGTTGTTTGGTTTCTTATATTTTGAGTGTTCTTTGTCAGTTTGGTGTTGCTTTTCTTCTGAAGGATATTGTCCCGAATATAGAATCCAGGGTTAATAGATTGGTGCTTTCAGAGCCTGACGGTGTTACTCTGCTGGCTTCTGGCCTCTCCAGTGGTCGTTCGAGTCATCGTTCCCCCTGAGGGTGATGTCTTTTTTTTTTTTTTTTTTTTTTTTGGCTACTTAACTTTTTGTTTTGCTGTGGTTTGGGGCTTTTTTTTTTTTAGCTTTTTTTTTTTTTTTCAGCCGTTTGTTCCTACGACGTACCTCCGTATGTTTTTTGTTGTATTTATGCTGCTTGAGGTTTGCTAAACTCCTTGCGTCTGTAAATTTATGTCCACATCCAATTTGGAACTTTTGGGCCATTAGTTCTTCAAATCTTAATCCTGCCCCATTCTCTCCTCTCTGGTGCCCTAATTACTCAAGTCTAAACCTCTTAATATTGTTCTGACAGTTTCCGAGGCCCTGCCCATTTGCCCTCAGTTCTTTTCTCTTTGTTCTTCAGACTGCATAGTTTCTGTTGCCGTGTCTACAAGTTCTCTGACTGCTCTCATCTCCAGTCTGCTGTTAAGCCCCTGCGGTGAATACAATCCTTGGGCATAAAGCAGCGCTCTAAAACCCTTGTGTGCTCCCACCAGTATCTGTGTCGTCTGGGGTTGGTCTCGTTACCTTTTTCCTCTGTTGTGCATCTCGGTATGTAGAGTCGTCTGCATTGTTCTTGGGTATTGTGACTAGTACTCTGGAGAGGGTCTGTATTCCAACTGTGCCCAGATCCTCAAAACATGTTGATTTTTTTCCTTTTCTTTTTTTTTTTGGAATTTATTTATTTATTTGATAGAGACACAACAAGAAAGGGAATACAAGCAAGGGGAGTGGGAGAGGGAGAAACAGGCCTCCCGCTTGGAGGGAGCCTGATGTGGGGCTCTATCCCAGGACTCTGGGATCATGACCCGAGCCGAAACCTAACGACTGAGCCACCCAGGCGCCCCATGATTTTTCCTTTTCAAAGGTAATTAACTTGGCCAAAGTCGGGCTGTGACCTGGGACTGATGTGTGGTAGCAGCTGGAGTAGGACAGTTATTTCACCTGTAGCCGAGGCCGCTAACAGACCAGGGATCGGCTGGGGATTTGTGCCACACTCATACAAAGAACTTGGGGCTCCCCGTCTCTGATTTCCCTTGTTGGGGGACCCCCACTTCCCAGCTGCTAGGCTGCCTCTCAGTCTGAGCTCTGGGTCTTCAGTCTCTTAGGGCTGCAGATTTCTTTCCAGTGTTCACCAGCGATGCAGCAGCAGCTAAGACTTGCCCTCGGGCTCAGAGCCGTTGACACAAACAGGAAACCAGTGCCTTTGTGCGCTCTGGACTCTGAGCCCTCCTGTGTACCCACCGACCCGGGAGTCTTTGTTGTTTGTGCTCTGGGTTGACAGTGGCTACCTGTGGGATGACTGGTCCAACGGGAGCTACTGAGCCGTTACCAGAAGCAGAACCTCCTTAATCTGCCAGCTTTGGAAATCTTCACCCACTTTTTTCGATGGATAAATTGACGGCGGAACTCTGCTTGTGCTCGCTCACTCTGTCTCCCTCTCTCTCTGACAAATAAATAAAATAAAAAATCTTAAAAAAAATTGACGGCGGAGAGGTCTCCGTCACCAGGACCCTGGGAGGTGCCCGCTTCTGTCTTCTAAGGCCACCTTGGACAAGGGGTAGTCCCTGCTTTGACCAGGAGGTTAGCAGGTAGTAGGACCCGACCTAGACGTCGGACCTAGCAGCTAAACTTGGGAATAGGGCCCGGAAGGTGTGTCAATTTGGAAACTAGCCGTAACTGGCGTTCTCGTATCTGAGAGTTCTCCCGCACTGACACCTCCCTTACCCTGCCCTGGAAACCCGACTCATCGCAGTGTTCTGTTCCGCTCTTGTTTGCAGATTAAACAGGGCCAGTCAGACTTACTTCTTCCCTATTCACTTGACGGACCAGCTGCTGCCCAGCGCCGTGTTCTACGCCACTGTGGGGCCGCTCGTGGTCTACTTCGCTCTGCACCGTCTGGTCATCAAACCATACCTCAGGGCTCAGAAAGAGAAGTGAGTTCCTAGCATGTCACGGGGACATCAGTACACAACTCTGTGCCTCAGTTTCCTTGTCTTTAAGGTGGAGATGATAATAATAGAACCTGCTCAGAGAGTCAGTACGAAAATGAACTCCTACACGCGAAGCCCCGGCACGGCGTCCGGCCCGCAGTAAGCGCTGGGTGGGCGCCAGCTGCGCTCGTGAGCGGCCCTGCTGCGGGCCCCCCTCACTTGTCCCTCCTACTTCCAGAAAGGGCTAGAGCTAGTTTCCAAGATTGTGCAGACAACACAGCATGACCACAGAAACGGGCCCCTGTTCTCTCTCTGACCGTCTCTTTTCCCGGCACCGAGTCCAGCAGCAGGGGCCCGAGGTCCAACACACAGGCGTGCCTTAAGCGCAGTCCTGGCGTCACCGAAACGTTCCTTTACGGTGCGGCTTCTCGTGGAAGTGCCGGCCCTAGCAGTCCGACGTGGTTCACAGTCATGACTCCTCACCGTCCAACGTGATAGGTCGCAGAGCTCCGAGATGCTCCTCCCTGGGCCCCGCATTTGAATCCGTGGAGTGAGGGGCCCTGTTGCCCCGGGAGGCTTGAGGCCTAGAAGGAGGAGCGCGCGGGCTGGTCTGACGGGACAGGCGTTCGCTGCCCGGAGTCCCAGTGCTCGGCTACATAAGAAGAAGAAAGTATATTTTGTACCTAAAGCAGGAAGCAGTGTCCCCCCACCCACCCACCCCCCCGAAGTGTTCTCTGGTAATCCCAGAGGGTGGCCTCTCCAGTGCTCCCGCCCTCTCCTCCCACCTCGCGGGGCTGAGATTCCTCTCGGGTGGGGGCTGCTTCCCTCGGCTGGGGTCCCTGGGGGGGGCGGGGAGCCGTCTAGGGACAAAAGAACGGGACGCTGCCGAGGCCTGCAACGAACAGATTTGCTTGCGCCTGGCTCGGAAACATTGTCTGAAGCTCCAGAAGCCGGAGCGCGGCGCCCGCTTGCACCGGGCGCTGGGCCAGCGCGGGGCTCTGTTGCCTCACTCAGCACTAACATGTGGTCTGTGTTTTTCTCGCTTAAGGGAGTTGGAAAAGCAAAGGGAAAGCACAGCCACTGACATTCTGCAGAAGAAACAAGAGGCAGAAGCTGCCGTAAGTGCTGCGGAGACGCGACCTCGACCGCGCCTGCCGGTGGGGCCCCTCACCCTGTGCCAGCCGCACGGCGCCCAGCGGGGTCGGGCAGCGCGGCGCCCTGCGCACGTGGGCCTCGGGCCTCGCGGGGCACCTCAGTCTTTCTGATCCCTGCGGGTACAGTACCGGGAACTCCAGGCCCGGCCCTAAAGATGAGCTCCAGTTACCCTCAAAAGGCGTCATGAGGCGTTTCTAAGAACGGGAGGACCCAGTCCTCCTCTCTTCCCTTTCAGTGAATTGTTCTTAGGTGACAGAATAGAAATGTCCAGGAGAAATGCAGGGGTACCCCTGGGTTCTTTGTGAACAGAGGAGGGGCTAAAACGCACCCCAGCACGGGGCTGCAGCTGAACCAGGAGGTGGGGCCCAGGAAGGACCTGACCGTGACCCCTCCTTGTTCTTTGCAGGTTCGGTTGATGCAGGAATCTGTCCGGAGAATTATTGAGGCGGAGGAGTCCAGAATGGGTGAGAAGGCCTGGCCTCTCTTGGGTGGGCGCTGGGGGCTCCTGCGGTCTGGCAGTGCGAGGGGTGCCCAGCCGAGACCCCCGCCCCTGCTCAGACCGCGCCGGTCCTCAGGGCTCATCATCGTCAACGCCTGGTATGGGAAGTTCGTCAACGACAAGAGCAGGAAGAGCGAGAAGGTGAAGGTGATCGACGTGACTGTGCCCCTACAGTGCCTGGTCAAGGACTCGAAGCTCATCCTCACAGAGGCGTCGAAGGTACCCGCGGGGTTCGGACCCGAGAGGCCTGCGGGGGCCGGGGCGGCCTGGTGCCCGGAACAGCCGTTTCGCTGTAGTGGAACCACGCATGTCGCCGGCGCCGGCTCTGTGACCCGCTGCCCGGCGCCCCAGTTACATTCGCACCGCAGCTGTTGACATCATGCGTCCCCTTGGCAAGGATTTCCTGAGCACCTACTGTGTGCCCGGGAGAGCAGCGAACAAAACATACATCCTGTCTCCATGGAGCTTACGGTCTCCTTACTCTGCCTTGTTCTAGAAAGAGTGTGAGATCCATAGCTCGTTGGACGCTCACGCTGGCGCCCAGCGCTGGGCACGGTAAAGGCCAACCAAACCGTAGATCAGCGCGGGCCACGTACCGCGCCCTCTTGGGAGCGCTGACGAGGCTTCTGCGAAGACAGGGGTGTCTAGCAGGGGAGAACGGGTCCGTCCTGCGAGGGGGGCCTGGGACCAAACAGGCAACTTCCTGATGTTCTCAGCTCCGCGGCGTGCAGCTCCCGTGGCGGCAGCCCAGGGCGGCAGTGCGGGGCTCGGAGCGCCGTCTCGGGTGCGGTGGGGTCAGACTGTGTGTGTTACAGGCGGGGCTGCCGGGCTTCTACGACCCGTGCGTGGGCGAGGAGAAGAGCCTGAAAGTGCTGTACCAGTTCCGCGGCGTCCTGCACCAGGTCATGGCGCTGGACAGCGAGGCACTTAGGATACCAAAGCAGTGTGAGTAGCTGCTCCTTGGCGGCCGCCTGCCCCGAGCACTGGGACCGGGGACATGGAGTGTGACAGCCACCTTCCCTCGGTTACCCACCTGGGAGCAAGTGACTTGCTCAGAGCCTGTGGTGGGGCGCCCTGAGGAGGGGCGGTGGCGGACCCGCTACTCCTGCATGTTCCGGAACCGCGGGATCCCCCGCCGCGTGTGCTCTGCCTCCGGCCAGGTGACGGCTGAGCCCGTCAGTGGGAAAAGGGGCGCGGAAACAGTTGCCTGTCGATACATTGTCTTGTCTTTCACAGCTCACAGGATCGACACAGATGGATAAACGGCTTGAGAAACCAGATTTACAAGAGGCTGCAAAAAATCCTAGGCGTCTACAAATTCAGAAGCAGGGAAGAAACCCAGACATCAGATGTGTTTATTTTATATTATTCCTGTAGAGGGTGGTACCGTATCAACTGTGTGGAGGGACACACACACCCGCTTTCATGGGCGCTGTCGGTAGGACTGAGGCGCCCCACCTGGACCAGACCCGCAGCACGGCCTGTGGCTCTTTTCCCAAGGATCATGTCCCTGGAGGGAAGGGCCCTGGGCCCCGGCCCCCGAGGCTCCTGAGCCCGCGTGCTGACTGCCACCCCCCCGGTAGCGCCCGGTCTGTCTTGAGGTGTTTATGGAACGTCCTGCCCTCACACATAGGACTCAACTACTTTTCCTAAAACCCACACTGAGCATGGAAAACGAAACGGAAAGGAAGGAAGTTGTTCTCGCGAGCAGGGGTCTCCAGAACAATAGTGCGTCTGTTTGGTCGACTTCCCCAAAACCATTTTTTCCTGCTAAAATATTATTCAGTGAATCTGGAGGATTGTGTGGGTTTATAAATCTGCTTTTTATCTGAGAACGAATGGTTTTGGAAATTAGTGTCTTTTTTCGTCCTCCTCCCAGAACTTCTCGAATCATTCCACTGGCACGTGGCTTGGGACGGAGTGGTAGAACCCTCGGGTCCCAGGGCCCAGCCCTGTCACAGGTCACTTCCTCCCAGGAGCCCACCTGTGTCTTTGTGGCAAAAGGCAGAGGTGAGCTAAGCCATGTCCCTCGCAGCCCGCCCCCCCCATGGCTCAGTCAGACCTGCCTCTGCGTCTCCACTGGAGCCCAGAAACCGAGAGGCTCCGAGGACAGGGGCAGCATGGGGCAGGGACTGAAAGGACCCTGGCTCAGGTACGTGCCAAATCCCCCTGCCCCGGGAGAGGCAAGGCCCACTGGAGCCTCACTCGCTCACAGGTGTGGCCGGCAGGTAGCGCTCGTGCGCCCAAACCTCCTCCCTCTGGGCTCCTTCCTCGCGGTGGAGGCATGCGGGCCTCTGGTGTCTGCTCCCAAGACCCTTTTCCTTCACTTGTCTCCTCTGTGGATGCAAAACATCTCAGGAGCCAGGATGCTCCTGAACAAACGTCCCGGTCCGCTGACTGAGTCACCCAAAGAGCCAAGAGGCCCTGGCCGGGGGCGGCTCTGACAGGCCCCCACCCCGCCACCCCCCACAGCTTTTGCTAAAATCAGGCTTGGCTCCTGGCGGCGGTTAGTCCTCGCTAACGCGCCCTCCCTCCAGTTTTCAGCACCGGTCGGGTCGTCCGATTCTGTAATGTTTATCTCCATTTTAAAGTCTTTCTCCGAGCTGCTGCTCTGAATGTAAATCGTGCAATAAGCGTGGCGTGGACTCTGGGACTCTGGCCGCAGCCATGTGTTCCCTCCGCGGCAGGTGGCTCCTTTGGGGCACCGAGTCTCTTGATTTTGTCCGAAACAGACTGTGCGGAAGGCGCGCTCACCGTAATAAACCTTTCCTGAGAACGGGACAGCGTCCGGTGCGTGTGTGCGATCGCGCGGGCTGAGTGGACTCGGAGCGGTCGGGTCCTCCCCACGCCTCCTCCCCTCCCGCCCGCACTGCGGGAACCACGGTGCTCCCGGGAGGCTGAGCTCGCAGCCGTGCTTCGGCTTCCACACGAGACTCTGCCTGAGAAGCACGAGTCCGGAGTCAGGAGAGGACCCGGGCTAGGATCCCTGCTTTCCCAGAGGCGGTTTGTTGGCGTGTCCCAGAGCCAAGACCAACCCCCTCTGGTTTCGCGGACACCGGAGGACGCATGTTAGCCACGGCTGCATGAACGCGGGCTGCAGCCCGGAGGCTCGGCCACCGCCGCGCCTCGTTCCCGGGGAAGGGGGGGCCCAGCCTGCGGTGACAGAAACACTTATTTCTGCTTTACACCTTTTGTCATAAAAGTGAAAATCCTCTTCAGATTTCTTGGGGTCAGAGAAAGCAGGCACTAACGCAGGTCTTTTGGGAAAGCAAACTCAAGAAACGGGACACCTGGACTCGTTTTTAAATAAAGGAGGAAAAGCTGCAGTGGAGGAAGACACTTTATTCGGTCCGTGGCTCACAGCAGGCCGGGAGAGGGGGCCCTGCCGCTCGGAGCCCGCCGTCCAGGCAACAGTGTATCCCTCCTGCTGCCTGGGCGCCACCGTCACCCGCTCTCATGTCCTTCCCTGGCCCGGCTGACCCTCAAGGAAATGTGCTCCGTCCCCACACTGGCCAGGTCGCCGCCCGACGCTGTGGTTGAAGGCCCCCGCCCAGCTCTCCCCGAAAAGCCAGCTGCCCCAGACACCTCCAGAAGGACCCAGTTCGACAGCACTCACGGATCCGTCCTGTCCCGGCCGATGCAGCTACACGTCCCCTGAGGTGGCGGGGGTGTGCCTGGCCCGCCTCACGGTCCCTTGACGTGTCAGCGGCGGGACAGCAGGGTCCACGGCCCGAGCCCCAAGGCTCGGACGGGAAAGCCTGGCGGTGCGGCTCAGCTCTGGCTCCGGCCGCAGCCCAGCCCGGAATCCCAGCTGTCCCGGCCTGTGGGCCCGCAGGCGGCCCGACAGCCTCTGGATCGCCAGCCTCTGGGCCCGCAAGCGCTTTCGGAGCTTTTCGTTCTCCCTCAGAGTCACGAACAGTTTGTTTTTTAGGGCGTCTAAGTCCAAGAGGGCATAGCTGTGATCGGACGGCTGCACGGGGCCGGCCGGCTGCCTGGGGGCCGGGGTTCCCTGCGGTCTCGGCAGCAGGACCTGGGGACAGAGGCGCGTGCTGGCGAGGCCGAGCCAGCCCCCCTGCCCACGGCACTCCTGCCATCAGGGCCCTGTGCCGTGGTGCTCGTGGCCTGGCCACCAGTTTGCTTCAACATCTTTGAAGCGAATCCCCCCCCCCGGTGCAGGGACCCACCAGCCCTGTGCTGCCTTGGGCCCTGGGCCTTACCTGCTCAGTGGGGCCGCCAGCATTCGGGGGCGGCGCTTCGAGGGCACTGTCCGTCCTCCTCCCCAGGCCGCACTCTGCCCGCCCCACCTCAGGGACGACCTGGGGACAGCAGGGCAGAAGCGGGCAGCCCACCGGGAATCCTTCCTGCCCTCCCGGCGGGGGCCACAGCCAGGGCACCAGCAGAAACCGAGAAACAGCCTCCCCTCCCGGGCCTGGGATCAGACCCCCAGAAACCAGGCCCGAGCCCGCCCTCCAAGCAACCTGGGCTGCCTGGTATTAAACAGGACAGAAAGCGGGAGGCCCCGCTTTCCCTTCTCTAGGAAAACACAGAATCCTGAATCCTGGCTCGGGGGGCAAGCACGACAAAGCAGGGCAGGCCAGCGGGGGGACAGGGACGGCCCAGCCGCGCTCGGTGTCTGCGCCAAGGACTCGGTCCTGACGGGGGCCCTCGCACACACTCACCTCCTCCCTGCGACCGTCTGCATATGCAGCCCCGCCTGCCGGGTCCGTGCTCTCCCTCACCAGCTGCAAGAGACACAGCACTGTCCACGGGCTCCCCAAGGGTGCAGCATGTCACCCCGAGAACACCCGCTGGCTGCCCGACCTCGTGCATCACCCCCGCCACCCACTGCTCAACCCCGTGGGTCCAGCCAGTTGGTGCTCTGAACCCAGCTCAGCTCTCATCACCACCCACCAGCTCACTGTCCCCAAAGCTGTCCCCAAATCAGGTCAGAGGCCATTGAACCAGGGACCTGGTTCCTGTGTGTCCCCCCTGGGCCTGACATTCTAGGCACGTCGGAAGTGACTCAAATTTGGCTCAAGGAGTGGCAAACCTAGGAGAGAACATCCGACTCAGGGCCTTGTGGCGGGAACCAGCAGCCCCCACCCCTAGCTCTGGGCCCTGGGCACCGACAGGTTCACAGATGGCTCCCCAAGGTGTTAAACTAATCCCACTTCACATCTCACCACAAATGTGTGAGAAGCCATCAGGCTCCACTAGCAACGGGCACTGATGGAGGAGGGGACTAATCAGAGGGCGGAGTCTCAGTCCCACTGAAGATGAGGTTTTAGACCCTGCGGGGCAGCCTCAGACCTGAGTCTTTGTCAAGAGGCCAGATCCCATGTTGTTAAGTGTCCTATGTGTCAACTGAAAACAAAAGGCCTTCCACGTTGACAACAAAATGTTCTGGGCACTGGGAGTAAAGCCGGGAACAAACCCCTGCCCTCAGGAAGCCGAGCAAAGACAGAAGCTGAACCAGAGCAAATGTAAGTGTGGCCCCCCTGCCCTGCAGAGCGGAAAAAGCCAGCAGGAAGGGCACGCGGGCCAGCAGGGGAGAGACGGACGGGACTTGGGGTGTCCCTCCTCCAAGGGTTGTGAACCCGGACTTGGAGGGGAGGCCGCGACCCAGCAGCTGGGCACAAAGTTCAGATGGAGGGCAGGTGCCCCGACGCAGGGCCTTCTGGGCCCCCACGCCCACGCTTCCTCACCCCTGTAACAGCCTTGCCTCTCGCTGCCAGGACCATCGAGCAGCGCAGGGACCTGGCAGCTTTGCCGTTTGCTCCACTGCCGCTTTGCCTTCCGGGTTCGAAGAGGTGCCCGGTGTGACACCCGCACTCTGGGACTCAGTACACCTTCAGGATTTATGAAATTCCAGATAATCTCCCTCAAGGGAGATTACCTCAAGGCCCAGCTGCCTGGGAGCTCTCCCCGGAGCCAAACCTGCACATCCCGCCCCACGGGGCCACGGCCACTCCAGCGTCCTGCGGGGAAATCCAACTCCAGACTCGCAGGGCCAAACCCAGAGAATCAGGGCGCCCCCTCCGCCGGGGGCTCAGCGAGCTCGGCCCTCGCTGACCACCACCCTCTCGGCCCGCTGGGTCTGCAAAGGCCGTCCGCTCTCACGACCAAAGTCCCCTTCAGCTCAGGCCACCACCCTGGCACCTATGACACCAGCCCAGGAGAGCCTCTCACCCCACCTGGCACACCATACGCCTCTACCGGCCGGTCACCGTCTGGCCCCCGCAACCCTCCAAGCAGCCGGACTGACGCTGTCTGCGAGCTCGATCCCATGACACAGATCAGCCAAGAGCCAGACGCTTAGCCAACTGAGCCGCCCAGGCGTGATCTATTTTTCCAGGGTCTTTAAACTGCAAATGGCCTACAGCAAAGGTCATGGCCAGCAGGGCAGCGGGGCTCTGAATCCCAGGGGCTTGGCGGCGCTGCCCTCCCTGCACTTCTCCGCCTCGGCCTCTGCAGCCCTGCACACCGCACGCCCACCCCGACTGCCGGCTGCACCCCCACAGCCTGGAGCCGAGGACGCCAGAGGCCGTGCTCACCTGCGCAGCGTCCTGAAAGGCAAACACCGTGGGCACGGCATTCTGCTTCAGGTTTTTGCGGTTTCCAAAGGCGCTGAAGCACTCAGGTCGGAAGTGCTCGGAGCAGATGACTGTGTGCTGCTTGGGCTTGAAGTTGCCCCGGCCGATGTTCAGCACCCATTCCTTCAGCAGCTCCGGGCGGCTGAACGGGAACCTAGGGGGCAGAGGAGGGAGACAGGAAGGAACTCGCAAGGCTTGAGTGAGCGCTGCAGAGTCTGGAGGCATTCTGAAAACGCCACATAGCATTTTACTGGACAGCTTGGAAAATTCAGTCACCTCGCTCTGCTAAACTACATCCAATTTCTGGAAGCTTCTGTCATGCCCGTTTACAGTATACCTACTAGGCTTCTGAAGGTATACTTGCAGGGTGAGCCTGCTGGTGCCCTGGGGAGTCAGCCGCGTGCAGGCCCTGGCCCTGGCCCTGGGAAGTAGGAGTAAGTAAGTCGAGTGAGTCCCACCCTCACAGAGCCTACATTCTAGAACAAGAAAACAGTAAACCAAACAGACATAGGCTGCGTAGGAATAAAAAGGAGTTAGTGGTCAGGAAGGCCTTCTGAGAGGTGACATTCGAGCAGAGGTCACAGGACACAAGGGAGCGAGCCATGTGGGCATCAGAAGGAAGAGCAAGAGCAAAGGCACTGTGACTGAGGAGGGGGGGACAGCAGGTCGGAGCGTGGTCAGAGGCGGGTTTGGCTGAGAGGGTGGGAACAAGAGGAGGGGTGAGGACCTCAGAAGGCAGCCCCGGGGCAGGTGGGTGGTCCCTGGACGCTCTGGGCAGAAGGTGAGAGGAAGGAGGGCACCCGGTGGCTGGGGAGGGGTCATGAGCAGGCTGACCTGGGATGTATTTTGCAAGCTGTGCAATAAGGTTTGTCTGTGAGCTGCAAAATAAAGAGAAGGAAGGAGTCCCATATATTAAGATGGGAGGCAGGTCTGGGGGATCAGAATTTTGGTTCTATTTGTTAAACCTGAGGCGCCTTTTACGTGTCCAAGTGCCAAAGTAGAGAGGCAGGGGACACGTGTCAGATGTCAGCGTGGGGACTGTCCCGGTGTAAAGGGTGGTAAAGCCTAGGTGAGATGGGGAGTGAGTGTGGGTGGGGACGGTACAAGGCCACGGCCCTCCCCCAAAGGGTTCCAGGGCTAGTGCTGGAAATGAGGAGGATCCGGCAGAGGAGACCGCGGAGGGGCACTGCGACAGAGGAAGAGGTCAAGGGGGCCCTAGAAGCCAAGTGGGAGAGTGTCGCAAGAGGTCAGTGGTTGGCTGTGCCAAACGCTGCAGAGAAGTCCCTTCGGATGAGGAGGGAGCAGGCTGAGCAGGGCCACCAGGGACTTGGCAGAGCTCCTCTGTGGGAGTGATGGGGGCCAGAGTCCGACTGGTGTGAGTTCCAGAGGCAGCGGGAGGCAACTCCGCGCCTGGGATGTGCCCCACGGAAACCAGCGGAGACACTAGCACGGGAAGACTGGCCCCAGCAACACGGTCCACAGTCCTGTGCTTGTGATGGCCAAGACACGGGCGCCCAAATGCCCTTTAATTATAGAACAAGTCAGTTCTGGTATAGTCACTGAGCAGGGCACCGCGAGAGGCGGGGAGGAAGGCCGCGCAGGTGACTCACAGCGGGGGGCACGAGACATGAAGACATGCACAAGGCCAGGTTCAACACAGGCCAAAGCGCCCCACTCTGACTGCCAGAAGGGAGCATCCGGTCCCCTTGGGGATGAGAGGGGACAAGGGGCTGGAAGGGGGCGCAGCGGGGGGCTCCCTGGTGCTGTTCTGATTCACAGCAGTCACACGAGTGTTCACTTTGCAGAATGGACTGGGCTGTGGGCTTTGAATTTGTGTGCTTTTCTGCAGGTCTTATACTTCAATAAAAACATTCACTTTGAGAAGAAAAATTCTTCTCAATTTTTGACGGGAGGGGCAGTGGAGACAGAGTGCAGCTGGCCTTGGGGGTCATGCCTTAAGGGGCAGTGGCTGGACCCTGGGCTCCCTGGGGCAGGGACCTGGTACCCACCAGGGCTGACACACTGGGAGCCCTGGGAATGCGACGACACACCACTCCCAAACCTCCCGCCAGGGTGGCGCGGCCGGCCCCCCTCCCCGGACAGCCCGGACCGTTCTCCCTCCTCCATGCCCCCTTGATTGCGGACAGGACGCCTGGCCAGGGCTAAGCAGGGTGACCAGCGCATGGCGGCCACCACCGCTCATTCATTCGGAAATGCACTCGGCCAGGACGTACCGGGCACCTGCCACGTGCCAGGCCGCGCCTGTGAACAGGCCCACGTCCCGAACTGCCGAGGGGGCTGGGGGCTGCGGGGCGCGGCCTGGGGAGGGGGCGGCTCACCCCGGCCTCCTCCGCACGTGAGCGCCCCGGCCGCCCGCCCGCGAGGCTGTGCGCCTTCCGCAGGTTGCTCAGCCTCTCCGACCGGCTCCCCACGCGCCCAGGCCGGCCAAGGCGGCGCCCGGCCGCCGGTCACCTCTCCTGTCCCCGGCCCGCGGGCCCCTCCGCGAAGGGCCCGGCTGCACGCCCTCCGGCCTCCCCGGCGGCCGGGCAGCGGCCCTGACGTCCCCACCCGGCGCGCCAGGCCTCGGGCTTCGGCGGGGGCCGCAGCCGCTCGGCCGGGCCAGGCGGGTAAGGAGCCGGGCCCCCGCGCCCCACGGCGCCCCCGCCCCTCACCGGTGGAAGGTGAGCTGCTTCCTGCGGCTGCTGTAGCGGTTGCAGCACTGCCTGGCCGCGCACGACTTCGGCATCTCCAGACGCCAGGCCCCGCTGCCCCTAACAAAGATGGCGGCGGCGAGGCTGCGGGGCGGGGAGGGCGGGGCCCGGCCGGGCCTTGGGCCCCGAGCGGGACGACGGGCGGGGCGGGGCGGGGCGGGGCCAGCGGCGGGGGCGGGGCCAGCGGGCGGGACGGGGTGGGGCCTGCGGGACCAGGCCGGGCCTGCGGCCCGGAGCGGGACGACTGGCAGGGCGGGGCCAGCGGGAGGGGCGGGGCCTGCGCGACCAGGCCGGGCCTGGGGGCGGGGTGGGGCGGGACCGCAGGCCGGTGGAGGCGGACCAGCCTCCGCTCTCCTCCAGGGTCACCTCCTCCCGCGCTCGCTGTAATCCGCATCACCGGAGTCTGGTGGGCTCCGGGGTGCTCCCAGAGCCATCCCCGACCCGACACCCCAAACAGCGCCACCAATGCGAGCTCCACCCGTTCGCGAAACCCCGGGGCCCTCGCCTCCTGGCTTTGAGGAGCCACACCCCCCAACAGACTTGGACGCCCCAAAACAGGAGAAGGGCTCGCCGCCCAACCTGGCCAAGACTCTAAGAGGTGTTGATGCGTGGATCTTGGCTGCTCGAAAGGAGGTACTAGTTGACTCCTAGTGGGTCCCAGATTATAGGCGGGCAGACCCGGCTGAGTGACAGAAAAAGCACAGGGATGGGGCCCCCAAGTGTAAAGGGGCAGAATGAGCACCCCTCGGAGGCTGCACATCGGCTTGCAGAAGCTCGGGAGGTAACCACTCGCGGGGGCTGAAGCTAACCCACAGCATGGTGCTACTGTGAAGGCCATTCCCGCCTGTTCACACCGTGGTTGGGTCCTGCAGAGGTCACTAGGGCACTCCGCGTCCTGCTCCACCAGACTCAGACTTGACCTCCCCAAGTCTCTATGTCATCATGGTCTGGGAGAGCGGATGACGGGAGCAGACACACCACTGTCCTCCCGCAGAGAAAACAAACACCTGAAGCTAGGCATGAACCTCAAAGTAGCAATATATTTATTTACAAAATATACAGTTTCACAGAAACAGCTTCGCTTTATACACATAAACTTTATAATTACACAGAACCATGTAAACGATGTTAAGTGTCTGGCCTGGCCAATGCCAATGAGAGGGGCTTACTCTTGGGGTGACAGCTTTCCCTCCCCTCACTTTATTAGCCACCAACCAGGAGCCCCTAGATGGGCCACGCTTAATTTGCATAAAGCTGATTGCAGCTGCCCAGCTCAAGCTAACACAAAACCAAGGTGTCCTGACTTTCTAGACACCACCCACAGGGATAGATACATCTGTTAAAAGAACAAAAGGGAAATGAAGGAAACAGATCGAAATGACTATCAAGCACCTTCCAGAGGCGTCACCAGGCATCGAACCTTCTAAGAGCAATACAGCAATCGCCAGGCCTGGCAGTTCCACTCTAAAACCACACGTATTTTTAAATGCACTTTTAAAACTTCGTGGAGTTTTTTTAAAAAAAGAAAAACACTTTGGAACTTTGGCTATTATCATGGTGAAGACACTGGACAGGCAATGTCAAGGGGCAGATCTTTGGCAAATTCCTCTCCAACTTTTCCTGGACGTTTGCCCTCATCAGAGCCAGATAGCTGTCTGGGGAGAAAGTGGTTTCTAAGCCTGCTTCTTACTACTCTTGTCTACAGCAGAACTTCTCCCTTGGGGATCTTCACGATCAACTGGGTTTCAGAAACTACTTCTCTCTATTTCTGTGTTAATATAAGCAACAGAATTAAAAACAAAACAAAAAACAAAAAGCAGCCGGCTGGCGAAACATGAACGATACTAGCGCAGAACACGGGCTCCGGTCAGCCAATTCGAGTTAAAGCCCCTTTGTGCCTCGGGGAGAGAATGTGAACAGATTCCCCCCGCACGAGGGAGCCACATGAAGACCCCAGCAGGGAGGCTGGGGGTCCGCCCTGCTATAAATAAGTATGACCAACTTGGGCATTCTTCCCTTTTCATGCTTCAGAAGAAACCATGTGTATGAAAACACACCCGTCCACTTACCCAAAAAATAAAAAATAAAAAAACAAAAACGATTTTGAGAAGAGTATTTGAACTGCTAAAGAGCACTGTCAACTTTGGAGAAAGTGGGAGCCTTCTTGTCCCTGCAGGCCCCAGAGCCTCCAGCACCACAGAGTCCACGGCCCTCGGACAGAGCCCTGTGGGAGCTGCAGGCAAACTTCCTGGCTTCTCCAGGCTGGCCTGCCCAGGAGCCTCCCCAGTCCAGGGTCCCAGTTCAGATCTAAAGAAGTCTGCACAGCTCAGTGGTATACTCCTGGAGGCCAATGTTACCGTATCGCTCACTCACCAATTTCAAACCAAAAAAACAAAACGAAACAAAAAAGGTTTCAAATCCTAAGTGTGCCCCGTGACACCAGCAGGCCAGCCTGTGTGAGGGCATCAAGAATCAACCACAGGAGAGGTCTTCCCCTCGAGTTTTCTCTACCTCACGATGCAGAGGAATGCTGTTCCGTGACGGCCTAACCTTTCCGTTGCTACTGGAACAGAGGGCAAGAGAGGAGGACAGAATCCAGGTGCCCTCTCGCTTGAAAACAGCTCGCCCTGGCACCCCTAGGACCTCACACACCAACTGGGAAGGGCACCCCAGCAGAAATCTGCCAATACTTTTGGCTATATCGTGCAAAAAGACAGGTTTTTTACATCGTGCAAAACAGGAAACTGAGTTATGAACACGGGCCACCTCAACCCCCCAACCAACCCCTTTTCCGCCAAGAAGCGGCCACATACTGTCCCTTTGAACAAACAGAAGGAAACCTAGGGCTCACTAGCCAGCCACCGCCCCAGGGCTCCTCTCACAGTGAGACCAGAGGACTCCAGCTGGGAGCCTGCGCGGACGGCCAGGCCAGGTAGCAGCCGCGGCGGGGAGAGGGCAGGCCACGAAGGTCGGGGCGGCTCGAGGGTTGCTGTACAGACACTTACGGTCAAAGACTTACACTTGAGAAAAATCTTACACGTATGGCTGTTCGTTAACAGGCCTGGGAAACTGAACATCTCCTCTCCCGACAGCGGAAGCAGGAAAGCAGCGCTGGTTCCAGCCGGCGGGAGCTTGTTAGCAACGACAGCAAAGGATCCACCACTGCCACGGCCCTCACGTCCAGGCGAGCCGAACCCACTGGACTCGGGTGGGGAGTCCGCCTCCACTGCAGAGGACACAGCTCTAGCAGCAGCTTTGGCCAACGAGGATTCGATTCCGTCACCGGCTATATACAGGTCATACCTTGGACAGCCTGTCCTTTGGCTTAGGCACCTGAACGGCAGGGGTCTGCCCGCACCAGAGCTGAGAGTCCTGTGCTCAACTAAGAGGGGGGCCAAGAGGCCCCTCGTCCTTTCTGATTCCTCGCCCACGCTCTGCTCGCTCACCACCAGTCAGTCCAGAAACAGTTTCCGCGAGCCCATCCGGGAGCGGTTGGAGCGACGGATGTCAAACTTGGAGTCCCGGCACTTTTGGCAGACGAACACTTCCGGAACGTTGGATTTCCGAATCTTCGCGCAGGACAGGTGGATCCAGGTATGGCACTCGTTGCACTCTATCATAGGGCGGCCAGCAAACGGCTTCATGCAGAAGCAGGTGACAAGGTCCCAGGAGTCGTCATCTGAAGGGACAGTCACGCGGGTGAAGAGGAGAGAAAACGCTTCCTACACCCCCCTCCGCAGCGGGGTCCCTCCCCCTAGCCCAGGTGGGGACGGGGCAGAGGGGCAGAGCAGCGGAGCCGCAGTGAACCCCGATCCTCAACACACACACACACACACTCGAGGGCAGGCCGCGGAGTCCGCACGTGACGAAGGACACTGGGCCGTGGGCGGCGCCCCCAGGAACTAGCCGTGAGACGTTTACTAGGAAACTGTATGTATTTTCATTTTTTTTGTTTAAGATTTTATTTGTCAGAGAGAGAGAGCGAGCACAAGCAGGCAGAGCGGCAGGCAGAAGCAGAGGGAGAAGCAGGCTCCCCACCGAGCAGAGAGCCCGATGTGGGACTCGATCCCAGGATGCCAGGATCATAACCTGAGCCGTAGGCAGCCGCTTAACCGACTAAGCCACCCGGGCGTCCCTGCACTTTCATATTTTAAGGCCTGTCCCGGAACCTCAGCTGTTTCTGGCCGCAATCACTCCCTTCCTAAACACCTCGGTGTCCACCTTCAAATACCTGCCTCCCTGGGGCGGTGGGCACACTCTGCTGTCACCCTCCAGGGAAGGGACCACCCTTCGGGCCCCCAGCCCCCGGCAACGGCAGCCCGTCAGGGGCGACTCACCCGAGTCCACCATGATGTCCTCGTCATTGCCAGTGCTGTCCTCGTCCCGGAACACCACTTGCTTTCCCTGCCGGACAATAGTCCGTTTGCCTTCAGTTTTTATTTCTTTGACCTGATCAGGCGACACAGTGATACAAGACCCGCTGGAAGGGGTGTCGGAGTCCCAGCCCGAGCAGGGCTCACCAGGGGCCTGGGGGATATCCTGCAGGGCGGGGCTCGTGGGGGTCTCCACGTAGGGGTCAGCGGCTTCCAGCTTCAACAGGCTCCCCATGTACCCCTCCTTCACGGGCACGTCGCTGTCCCTTCGCTTCCTCTTCTTCTTCTTCTTCAGCTTGTCTGTCTTCTTTCTGTCCAGCAGGAAGTTACTGGGCTTGGCCCGCTGTAGGAGGCTGGGCTGCAGGTGGCCGAAGCAGCGGTCGGAGACCGGCAGGGGCACCGCGGACGCAATGTCAGCGAAGCCAGCGTCCCAGCCATCGCTGTCAATGGTGCCAGCGGTGCTGTTGGCAGGGCTGGGGCTGCTCCTCAGAGGGAGTTCCTGAAAGGACAGAAGCGCAGGTAGCCGGGGTCGAGGGGCGTGCCCAGTCCCCGGCAAGGAGCAGAGCTTTCCCGGGCCTCGGGCCCGCCCCAGCCCAGCCCCAGCCCACCGACAAGGGCTATCAGAACCCTGACCTTCTCGGCTCTCCTAAGCGGTGCTCTTTTGAAATGGTGTCCTGAGGACTTTACCATGACCTTCCAGATAGAATGCTAACCCACCAGGAGGAAAACCCTCCTTTGCTGAGCCCTCAGCCCCTGTCCCAGAGCCAGGAACTCATTCGATGCTCTCTAACCCTCTAGAATGGTGCCAAGAATACCCTCTCCTACCCCCTTATCTTTCCCAGACTGTAAAATCTCCCTCCCATTTGCCCTCCCAAGGGGTGTGTTTTTTTAATTAAATGAATTTAAATTAGTTTTGAGAATTCCTGACACTCTTTCTAAGAACTGCAGATATCCCCAAATACTACAAAATCAAACTAGGTAATTACTGCCCCAAAGCAGTGAGCTAATCCCTACAGTTCCTTCACAGCATTCAAGCATTTTATTTGCAAAGAGTGGCGACCTTCTGCGTGGCACAAAGGAAGCATTTACCCACGTACACAGCAAACAGAAATAAGCCAGTGCTGGGGTTTGGTCTCTTCGAAATACCAGATTCCTTTCTTTTTAGCCCTGAACAAGACAAGGTTGAGCACCGTGACAACCGCGGTTCTCAGTCCTACCCGTTATCTAGCAAGGAAAAATAAAATCCCTTAAAACATGGGATTTGGGCCACAGGTCCCCAAGATTCTATAATATGGTGCACATAACAACCGGCCAGCTGCTCACCAGGAAGGACAGCGTGGACCCTAACCACCCAGCAGCACCCCAGGCCTGTGCCCCAGCGTCCTCATCGGTAAAATGGAGATGGACAACAGCACCCGTCCCAGACGTTGTGATACACTGTCCAGCCACTGCAGGCCCTCAGTAAGCCCTGGAGATTCAGGGCAGATGGCCATCATACGTGTCACCCGCAAACCAACACTCAGAAGTTTAGTAAATCCTTTCTAGACAAGCCCGCATGTTCCATCAGACTTTAGGAACCACCTGCCAGGCTGGGCTGTTTTCAAGAAAGGCTTCTACCGGACACCAGTCTGGCGTCCCCCCACACGACCCCTCCCAGACCCCCACCCGGCCACTGGTTTCACTGCCAGCAGAAGCACGTAAGATTTACCTCCTTTGGGTAAGGAATGTAGCCAGCATAGGCCAAGACAAAGGTGCAGAATTTGTTGAAATCCTCCACAGTCCTGCGCCTCTTGTAACTGGGGGAGCACTCCTGTTAGCGGGCGAGAAGACGGGGGGGGGGCATGTGAGAGTAGGCACTTGTAGGTGGAATCCAGAAACAAAACTAAGCCAGCTGGAGCTGCTTTATTGTCAACCACTTGAAAACACACCGCTACGTTTACAAACACTCTCAGAAACAAGATAAGGTAGGTTTGGGTCAAGAAATAAGACTGCACTCAGAAGGCTGAAAGAGGGGTATTGTGATGTTCCGCGCTGGGAAACCCGGCAAGAGATAAAAACATGTTCAAGAGTCTACTTCTTAGTGCTCCTGTGGCATTTCCCGACATTATCATGGGCTGCAGGCCTATCAGGAGCTCTAACAACTACTTTTTTGCTACAGATTTTCCATTTTGAAAACAAAGTCTAGCTGCAGCTGTAAACAAGGTATTTTTCTAAAGACTTATTTATTCAACAGAGAGAGAGAGAGAGAGCGCGCACAAACAGGCAGAGCAGCAGGCAGAGGGGCAGGTGGAGAAGGAGAATCAGGCTCCGAATGGGGGGGGCTCCATCTCAGGACCCCCGGATCATGACCTGAGCTGAAGGCAGCTGCTTAACCCACTAAGCCACCCGTGCACCCCTGAAATCAAAGTATTTTATGTGATTTTGGAAGTCTACTGCTCCTGATCCTACAAAGCTCACTCACGCTGGACCCCTCCCCAGCCAGGGCTGCAGGCGGACCCCCTCCTCCTAGCACTTCCTGCTTCTCCCTCCCCTGCAGCAGCACCCAACATCCAGGGGCTCAGCACCCAAATGTTCTCTGATTCAGAAAGTAAACCAGAAATGCTCAGGCTGGGTTTACTTGCACCTTGAAAATGAAATACGAAGGGTTTGGCTTGTGTCCTGTCTCCATTCAATCTAGAAACGCCCTCAACAAGAAGGGTTTTTCTTCTGACGAAGAGCCGCTCTGGGAGAAAGAACCCTTATTCGCTACTAAGCAGAACAACTCTGCTTTATTCCGGCTTATTGGACTAGCGTCTTTACTGAGGTCTCCTTTACGCACCTCAGCACCCACCCCAACCCCATCCTTACGTACTCAGCTACCATTTCCAGGGCCCAGGGTCCCACTACCCCGCAAGGGCGAGCGCGGGACAGGAAACTGGGGGGTGGGTTCCTGGACCCAGCCCAGCCCCTTCCCAGGACCGAAGGCAGAGAAAGCGGCGGGCACCCGGCGTGCTGCCCGCAGCTCTCCTTCCAAGGGCCCCACTTCTTATTTTCTCCACTAGGTTGTAGCCGACCACCTCCGCCTCCCACCCCCGGCCGCTCGGACCCCGGGGGGGGGGCGCGCAGGTTGGCGGATCACCCGCCTCGGAGCGGCCCCGGCATTTCCTGCGCCGGAGAGACCCTGCCCCCACCCCCGGGAAGAACTGACCGCCCGCGCTCTGGCCGCGGTGGGAGGGCCGCAGCCCTCGGCCCTCAAACTCTCGGGGAGAACTTTTATTTCGGCGGGGAACACGCACAAGTGGGTCGGGGGCCTGGACGCCCAGTGCAAGGCGGCGGCGCCCTCGGGCCCGGGGCGGAGGGACCTGCGCCGCCCCCGCCCCCGCCCCGCCCGCCTCACCGCCTTTAGGAAAAGCAGATGGCGGTGCGGCCCCCTCCCCGCCCTCCGCGGAAGCCGCCCCCCACCGACACTCGGCCCCGGAAGGTGCGGGGCCCATCCCGCGGGGGAGGGGACGCGGGAAGCCGGGCGGGATTCGGGGTCCGGAGCTGGTGGGCCCCGCGAACCGCCGAGGCGGCAGCGCGGCGGGCGAACGCGCCCGGCGCCGCCTCCCCCATCCGCCCGCTGCTGGACCCGTACCCCGGCCCCGCGGGCCTCCAGAAGGAGAGGGCACCGAGGCGGGGGCGCCGGAGGGGCCGCCCGGGAGAACCGAGGGCCGATCCCCGGAAGGAGGGGGAGCCGGGGCGGGGCGAGAGCGCCCGCGGCCGGGGGGCGGGGGCCTCGGAGGGGGAGGAGAGCGAGCGGAGGGTGGGGGGCTCGACTCGGGTATTTGCGGGGGTGGGGACCCGGCAGGACGAGGCCCCCCGGCGCCGAAGGGGGCGGGGGCCGCGCGGGAGTCAGGGGGCGGGGCGCGGACTACCGGGCCCGGGGGATTAAGGGAGCAGGCGGGGGCGCGCGGAGCGGAGTCCCCGTCCGAGAAGGACCGCGAGCCCCTCCGGGAGGGGGGAGGGGGCTCCTAAGAGAAGCGGGAACGCGAGGCGGCGGCGGCTGGGACTGAGTCCCCGGGGCGGGGAAGGAGTAAGCCAAGCCGGCGGGGAGGGGCCGGGGGCGCAGACGGGTCCCGGGGCTACGCGAGGCCGGGGAGGGGTGGGCGCGGCGGCCCGAGGGAAGGGGCGCCGGCAGGACGCGGACGCCCGC
>PISX010000087.1:231117-338908 GCA_004024625.1 Mellivora capensis | reverse complement strand
CGGCCGCGCAGAGCGAGGGCGGACCCGGGAGGGGTCGCCCCGGCTGGAGATGATGAGGGGGCTCGGCGCGTTGCGTCCCGGGCTCAGTGCTCCCGGGCCGGCAGCTCCACGGCCGAGCAGAGTTGGCGATGCAGCTCCTGCGGCCGGCGCGGTGGGAGAGGCGGGAGAGTCGCTGCGGGGGGCGGCGGCGGCGGCGGCGAGCGGGAACCCGACCCGCTCCCCGACCTGACGCCCAGTTCGGCTCGTGTCTCGGGAGGGAGGGCGGGAGAGCCGCGCGGGCTGTCGGGAAATGTAGTCTGTGGGCGACGGGAAGCCGAAGGCGCGGGGGTGGACGCGGAGCATTGTGGGAGTAGTAGTCCCAGCTCCCCCTCTGAGGCGCACAAAGGCCGCCTCGCGGACTCCAGCCCCCATAGAGCTCCGCGGCGGCTGCCCGGTTTGTGGGGGCGGTGTCTCCGGGACCTGAGGCTGCCGGAGCGGGGGAGGTGCGGAGACTCGCGCTGGCTCTGCGGTGGGGGAGGGGCGGCGCGAGCGGTAGCGCCGCGGTCTCCGCGGGGGCGAGGGGAGGGGGTCGCTGCGGCGGGTGGGGGCGGGGCTGGCCTTGGTCGAGGAGGGCGGCGGCGGCGGCGGCGGCTGCCGTCTCCTTTTGGACTTGGGGGTTCGTGCCCCTTTGTGGGGCCGTGGTCGCCGCGGCGGGGGCGACGGGCGCTGACGTCGCGGCCGCCCCCTGGGCTCGGACCCGGCGGGGCCAGCTTGATTTCGCGGCCGGGGTATTCCGGCCGGCTCCGCCTGGCCCGGGGGTCCTGGGACGGCGGGACCGAGGATCTCCCGGTGTCTGTAGGGTCCGCGTGGGGGTGCCGAGGATCGGCGTTTCTGGAAACCGTGCCGCGGTTATCGGGGTGTGGAAGGCGTTCGTCCTGCATTCGCTTCCCCTCTGTCCTCCGCCTGAGCTTGGGACCACCCTGCTTCCTTACTGTCGCTGGGTTATCGGCGTGTTCCGCCCAGGGTCCCAGCGGCGCGGTGCGGGGAAGCGCGGTTGAGCGATCTGGCCCCGACTGGCCTTGCTGGCGCCTGACGGACTTGGCGGCGCTCACGCGCGGGGCCTGCGGAGTCCCACGTTCGCGCGCCGGAGGCCGACGACTGGACGCGGGCGGAGGCGGAGGCTCGGGGTGGGCGGCCCCGGAGCGGCCCCGGCGGCCGGACCTCCGAGAAGCCTGCGGGCGGCTCAGTACCCGTTGGGCGGCTCCGAAGACAAAGGAACCGCGTTAAGGAGGAGGGACGTGAAATTTTAAGTCCGAGTCAGAAGACTGCCCCGGGGACCTGCTAAATCGGGGTGCTTGGGAGAACCTGCGGGAGTGAAGCCCTCGCGGGCCGGACACTGCCCAAGGAAACTGCTGGCGAAGGGACGGGGTTTGTCTCCTTAGTACTTTTCTGAGCCTCCGTTTCCTGAACTGAGAAAAGTTTGATCTAGTTCCTTCTCCATAAAGGGTCGTTGGCTGTGGTTTCGGCAGTGCCCTCCCGGGCTGGAGGGCTCCGCAGTGTGCAACCAAACCGAGGGTCTCTAGTAAGTTAGGAGGATTGGAGACCGACGTCGGACTTGGAAACGGCACCGACAGCTTCCTAGAGCGTGGTCACATTCACGTCATCCAGCCGCATTTAGAATGTTACCTGACCGCCGAGGCCAGAGCAAATGTCCTGAGGTCAGTCAGCGTTGCCCAGGGCCACATTACCGGGAGCGGCTTGTTTTGCCTGAATAAGAAGGGCCACCACGAAGGATATTATCCTACTGTTAGTTTTAACGTGTAAGTGCCAAAAAGAACATTGATTGGAGGTGGAGTACAAATAAGAGGGACTTTTTGTAACTTATCATTGTTGACTATGATGTAATTTTTCACATAATAAATACTAAATCTCCTTCCCATTAAAGTGAAATAAAGAATTTGCTCATTATAATCATGGACTTGATGGGGGCCCCTGGGGGGCTCAGTGGGTAAAGCCTCTGCCTTGGGCTCAGGTCATGATCTCAGAGTCCTGGGATCGAGCCCCACATCGGGATCCCTGCTCAGCGGGGACCCTGCTTTCCCCCCTCTCTCTGTCAAATAAATAAATAAAATCTTTTTTTTAAAAAAAATGGACTTGGGACGCCTGGGTGGCTCAGTTGGTTGAGCGGCTGCCTTCGGCTCAGGTCATGATCCCAGCGTCCTGGGATCGAGTCCCACATCGGGCTCCTTGCTCAGCGGGGAGCCTGCTTCTCTGTCTGCCTGTGCTCTCTCTCTCTCTCTCTCTCTGACAAATAAATAAATAAAATCTTAAAAAAAAAAAAGAAAGAAATTATTAAAAAAAAAAAATGGACTTGATGACAAAACCCTAGAATTCAGGGATCTATATTGAATGAAACCACTCAGTCACACTGAGGAAAGAACATTCCACACCTGGTTTGTGTCATGTAACAGTGATAATTCTTGCTCAGAATAGGTATTCAGTAGGTTTTCTTTTTTTATGATTTTATGTACTTACTTGACAGAGAAAGAGACAGCACAAGCAAGGGAAGCTACAGGCAGAGTAGGGGAAGAAGCAGGCTCCCCACTGAGCAGAGAACCCCACGTGGGACTCCATCCCAGGACCCTGGGATCATGACTTGAACTACCCAGGCATCCCACAATAGATATTTCTCGAATAAGTTATTCATACACAGTAGTCCTTAGTACACAGATGTGACCAGTATGACCTGATGTGGTCTGCTTGTTTCCCTCCCTGCCACTCCAGTATTTTCATGGAGGACCTTCTTAGCCTCCTTCCTTTGATTCCCCTTCGAAATTTAGCCATTTGGAGGAGATCTAGACATTATATGTACCATCCTATCCCTAGACTCAGGGAAGGACTAGAATACCAATAATTGACCCAGATTCAATAGCATAATATGTACACGTTGGAGAATATAGTCGGTTTACCTAGTTTATTTCTCAGGTGTTCTGTACTGCACCTGAGCTCCAAGGGGCAAATTTGGAAATCAAGGATTAATGCATGAGCATTCTCCACGGTAGCCAGATTCTCAGAGTCTGTGATTCCTTGTTTTCTGCTTAAAAAAAAAAAAAAAAAATCTGATGATTATAGTTCTTTGGAAAAGAAGAAAAAAACCAATGTTCACACAGGTTGTGACAAGTTTTAAAATACTAAGAATACCATAGTTTCCCAGTAAGTAACTTGAGAATGTAGTTATTTTAATTGGGTTACCAAATATAGCTTCACCTTTCTAAATCTCACCGGCTACACCACATTCATTTGGGGAACATTCAGGAAAGATTTCTGCCTCCCATTATAACTCAGTGCTTGAGTACAGGCATGAACATAACCAAAGGTTTGTTTTTTTCCAGAAATGCATGTTGGTGGCTCAGCTTTGATACTATGGAATTCATATGGATCATTCCCAGCAGCAATTTTCTGATTTTTCCACTTCCGTCCCCAGGAGAGGAAAAAGAAGTGATAATTTCCCCAAGTCTTGTTTCAACTTTTAGTAGCTTTACCACTGTATGAATATATATATATATGTATATGTATATATGTGTGTGTGAATAGTTTCAAGTCTAATAAACAATTTTTAAGCCATGTACTATCAACTCTTTGTATAACAAGGGAAATAACTTATGCACAGAGATCAAATGAATTTGCTGTGTTACTGCTCATCCCAGTAAATCATAAAGATTAATAGCTAACGCTATGCCAGATACTGTTGAAATGTTCTGATCTATAGTGTCTCCTTTACATATAATAATGCACTTAATAAATATAGTGAATACTGTAGCGTTCCTTAAAGGAAATTTTACGTAGAGTAAGTTCATCACAAGCCAACCTTCAGGTGCTCCAGAAGCAGAAAGAATCAGGGTGTACCACAGCAAAGGAGCCACAATCTCTTTTTTTTTTTTTTTTTTTTAAGATTTTATTTATTTGTCAGAGAGAAACAGCGAGAGAGTGCGAGCACAGGCAGACAGAGTGGCAGGCAGAGGCAGAGGGAGAAGCAGGCTCCCCGCCTAGCAAGGAGCCTGATGTGGGACTCGATCCCAGGACGCTGGGATCATGACCTGAGCCGAAGGCAGCTGCTTAACCAACTGAGCCACCCAGGCGTCCCCACAATCTCTTTTTGATGGTATCAGTGTTGACGTTTGTGTTCCTAAATGTTCTCAGAAGGGGGAGAAAAGGATAACAGTGGCTTTTGTAAAATGATCTCCGTGCCCTCTTGTCCTGTCTGCCTAAAATTAGCATTCCAAGATCAAAACTGCAGAGTTTAAATGTTTAAAATGAAACGGTACCATTATTTGTTAAATGACGTTAAATTACTTTATCGTAAAGAAGTTACTCAGGCAGAGACCACTTTCCTGATTGTGGAAGAGGTAAATTTTTAAAACTTTTATGGTTTAAAGTTTAATCTTTTTTTGTCCGTACCACCCCCAGCCCACCAGCCACCCTCTCCCCAGAAGTTTAATCTTCAAATACAAACATTTCCCCCTGAACCATGGGTCATTGACTAGAGTTAACACCTTTCTTACCAAACACTAGTGTTTCTACCATGGCTGGCTGTGGAATGACATTTGAAGAGTTTGCGGACTGTATCGATCACATGGTCCTACTTCAGTAAATGAATTTCTCACATTCCCATCTTGAACTCTTAAGGCTGATGAGTGAAAATAGGAACAGATAGCATGCCTGGGTTAGTGGGTTCTTCAAATTTC
Source organism: Mellivora capensis (assembly GCA_004024625.1). Classification (NCBI taxonomy): domain Eukaryota; kingdom Metazoa; phylum Chordata; class Mammalia; order Carnivora; family Mustelidae; genus Mellivora; species Mellivora capensis. Next base: position 334,184 of record PISX010000087.1, on the reverse strand, counting down.
CAAACACAGCTGATGGGTCTAAATCTGTTTCTTTATTTTCTGACCGCATTCCTTTGTCGACTTAGATACGTACCCATGGCTTCAAATGCTCCCCTTTTAGGTCCTGGATATTAATATACCTTTTTTCTCAAAAACTGAACTTTTAATTTTATTTTAAAGTTGTATTATTATTTCCTTCATACACAGAACAGAAAATACAGGCAAGCCCATACAAAACAAACCTAACCACCTGGAGAATATGTCACCTTCACAATTGTTTCGCAGGCACATGAACACAGACAACAAACTGGGTCACACTGCGGGTAATCAGATTTTTTGCTCGACAGGACAGCATGAATATCTTTCCATTTCAGTAAACATATGCATCATCATCATTCATCAAGCCTTCACCGTAAGGCTGATTTATTTAAATAGTTACACGAAATAGCTGGACTCCGTTCTTCACTGCCGAAACATTTTTGATTTAGTAAAGCTCTGCTTTCTGCAAGGTGGACGGGCTCTGACCCAGAGGGACTGGAGTACTTTTCCCTGCAAACATCCCACTTCCTGGCTACTCAGACTTTCTTGTCACAAAGCCTGTGCAAGTAAGCTATTGGCGGGGCTCCTGGGCCCAGGAATGCTGCTGTGTGAACAGTCCATCTATGGGCAACAGGCAGCTGCCTGGGTACCTGAATGTTTTCTTGCTCAGGCCTGAGCTTCCCATGCCGAAATGTGGACCAGATACATTCTCATGGCAAGATGATGAGGTTCATGAGGACAAGGGAAAGCCTGTAGTTTGCATTTCAGAGACGGAATCAAAACAAGATGTCTTCTCCAAAGGTTGCACCGGCTTAGCTGGGACCAAGAAATGACAGCAAAGCCCCCCACCCCCATCCCCTGTGCCTGGCCCACCCCAGGACACATGTGGGCGAGTGGGTGAGGTGACGCCCAGGCATGTCTGCAAGGCCCATGGGGGCCTGAGTGGGGGCTATTGAATAACCAAAATCCAGGTTTCTTCAGAGAAACAAAAGGACTGGAGTTGAAATAAGGGTCTTGGCTAAAGTGGGCAAAGCATACATTAAAGAAAAATCATGGGGCGCCTGGGTGGCTCAGTGGGTTAAAGCCTCTGCCTTCGGCTCAGGTCATGATTCCAGGGTCCTGGGATCGAGCCCCGCATCGGGCTCTCTGCTCAGCAGGGAGCCTGCTTCCTCCTCTCTCTCTCTGCCTGCCTCTCTGCCTACTTGTGATTTCTGTCTGTCAAATAAATAAATAAAATCTTTAAAAAAAAAAAAAAAAAAAAAAGAAAAATCATGGCTATGTTGAAAGTGCTGGCATTGTGTCTCCTGGAACCAAAATAAGGAAGATTCCTTTCTTCACAGTCACCCCACAAGTGACTGAGTCGTTCCTGAACGCCCACACCCCTGGTTTTTAAGGCAGTCCCCTGTCTGACCTTGAACTAAAGGCACTGTCCCAAGGCCCCTCCTGTCCCCTCTCCCGGAATAGGAAAAACTGTTTTCCCCGGAATTATTTACATTACTTGTATTATTATAATTTTCTGGTCCTTGAGCCTTTTGTTCAGCCTCATCGTGGGTTCTTCTGAATTCTTGCCACTGCATCCTCCCCTCCGCCTCCCATTTCCAGGAGAGGGGGCCAGGAGGTCCTGGGTCGAGCCTGAGCAGGCCTGGCCCCTTCTCAAGGCAGCTCTGAAGCCCGAGTCTCGGTGGATCGACAAGTAAAACCGCGCCTTGTCCCTGACGAAAGTTAATGACCGAGTTAGTCAAGTTTGAAACTCCTGCAGGAACACAGTGGAGCGGATTCCTGGCAGCTGGCCCCGTGTCACTTATAAATGCGCCAAGAAAAAAAACTCTAAAAAGCTTATACTTGTTCAAGCTTTGGTCCTGAATCATAGAAATCCCGTCCTCTGAAATCTCCCCAGCGATACGGCTAACCGGCAACCCTTGGAACCAGTGGAATTCAAAACAAAACAAGAAAAGGGCATTGTAGCGAGCCGCCCCGGGGCTCGGGCCCGACGCAGTGGGGAAGTCTGGCGCGAAAGGGGCGGCTCCGTTCTGGGCGTGGAGCTCGCCCCCGCCGGCTTTCGCTCCGCAGCCGGGCCCGGTGGGCCGCGGGCGGACTCTAGAGTCCCCGAGCCCGGACGGAGAGAGGGCTCAAGTCGCCCCGCGCGCCCGGCTCGGGCTGGGGCCCGCCGGGAGCCCCGAAAAGGCGCGGACGCGGGGCGGGCGGGCAGGCGGGCGGTGACTCAGCCCCGGGCGCGGGGCGGGAGGCGGCGCCGGGGCCCGGAGGGGTTAAGTGGGCGGGGGTCAGAGACGCCCCGCCCCCGGGCCCGCCCCCGAGGCCGCACCCCCCCCCCCCGGCACTACTTAAAGCGGCGGCGCCGCGCGCGCGGCATTCCTCCCGCTGGCCCAGGCCGCGGCGCGCCCCAGTGCCCCCAGCGACGGCGCCATGGAGCGGCCGGCACCCCTGGCCGTGCTGCCCTTCTCGGACCCCGCGCACGCGCTGAGCCTGCTGCGCGGCCTGAGTCAGCTCCGCGCCGAGCGCAAGTTCCTGGACGTGACGCTGGAGGCGGCGGGCGGGCGCGACTTCCCCGCGCACCGCGCCGTGCTGGCGGCCGCCAGCCCCTACTTCCGCGCCATGTTCGCGGGGCAGCTGCGCGAGAGCCGCGCCGAGCGGGTGCGCCTGCACGGCGTGCCGCCCGACATGCTGCAGCTGCTGCTCGACTTCAGCTACACGGGCCGCGTGGCGGTGAGCGGCGACAACGCCGAGCCGCTGCTGCGAGCCGCCGACCTGCTGCAGTTCCCGGCGGTGAAGGAGGCGTGCGGCGCCTTCCTGCAGCAGCAGCTCGACCTGGCCAACTGCCTGGACATGCAGGACTTCGCCGAGGCCTTCAGCTGCGCGGGGCTGGCGAGCGCGGCGCAGCGCTTCATCCTGCGCCACGTGGGCGAGCTGGGCCCGGAGCAGCTGGAGCGCCTGCCGCTGGCGCGCCTGCTGCGCTACCTGCGCGACGACGGGCTGTGCGTCCCCAAGGAGGAGGCAGCCTACCAGCTGGCGCTGCGCTGGGTGCGCGCGGACCCGCCGCGCCGCGCGGCGCACTGGCCGCAGCTGCTCGAGGCCGTGCGCCTGCCCTTCGTGCGCCGCTTCTACCTGCTGGCGCACGTCGAGGCCGAGCCGCTGGTGGCGCGGTGCCCGCCCTGCCTGCGCCTGCTGCGCGAGGCGCGCGACTTCCAGGCGGCGCGCTACGACCGCCACGACCGCGGGCCCTGCCCCCGCATGCGCCCGCGCCCCTCCACCGGCCTCGCCGAGATCCTCGTGCTCGTGGGCGGCTGCGACCAGGACTGCGACGAGTTGGTCACCGTCGACTGCTACAACCCGCAGACGGGCCAGTGGCGGTACCTGGCCGAGTTCCCCGACCACCTGGGCGGGGGCTACAGCATCGTGGCGCTGGGCAACGACATCTACGTGACGGGTGAGGGCACTGGGGGCCCGCCGGGAGGACCCCGGGTTAGCCTCCTGCGCCCCTGGGGGAGCGCGTTTTCCTGCTGGAGGAACCTGTGAATCCCGGGACCGTCCCGCAGTGAGAGCGGCCCCTTCCCTACACCCCCTCCCCGCCCCCCGCAGGCCAGTGGGTACACTTGAGCTGGTGCTTTCGACCTAGAAGACCGTTGTGTGAGCGGGGACGAGCAGCTGCTTGTGGGCTCTTTGTTGGGGGGGGGGGCAGCCTAGATGACGGATGAGCCCCCTCCTTGCCCCCGAGGTGCCCCACCCCCATTTGGTTAGCGGATACAGGGGCATTCACCCCATACAATGGGTGCTTTCTTTTTCTCCCTGAGGAATCCAGAGACAGGCAGGGGCTGGCGCTCCCTGAGACATCCGTTCCCTGGTCCTGGGGATTTCTCCCGCCCAGCTGAGCCACATGGCCCCCCTGACGCACTCATCCTGTCACCAGTGACAGGGTTCCCTCTGGCTTGCACTTAGGCTGTGCGCTGGGGTCACATGGTGTTTAGGCTGCTCCCTGCCCAGCGACTGTAAACATGGTCACATGCTAAGAGGTTTTCTTCCAGTTACTTGGCCCAAACCCCAAAACACTGCCGAGTCATGCTGGGCGGGTCCCAGCCTGCTCCGGTCCTGGGCATCTCCCACATTTTTCATTAAAGAGAAATCCCAGTTCAGACAAGGGGCTACCTCCTTCCCTGGGGTGAGGAGGGGCGGTGTCTGTGACAGCTATATAAGGAAAGAACCCGGCTCTGGGAGGAGTGGGCCCCGCGGAAGCCTGTTATCAGCCAGTGAACTGAGGCCAGGCCCAGCCATCAGCGCTGCTGTGCCCAGCCCGGCACATTCAGGAGAGAGCCAGCTCTGAACTCTGGTGCCCCCGACCTCCGGTTGACAAGTGGAGGAATCCCCGCTTGAGGACACGCTCAGCTCTTCCTTGGCCTGCTGCTGAGTTTCAGCTTTTTCTGGAATACGCTGGAATCGGTCCCTTTCCGCCCTGAGATCGGCCCTGTGTTTGGGAGCTGCGCTCTCCCAGCCCATGAAAGTCTGGCCTGTGAACTCCCTCCCAGAACTGGTTAGGCTCGCCCAGCTCGCACACCCCTCCCATAAATGTCTCAGCTGAGCAGCTAATCCTTTGGGTTTAGACAGGTGGCTGGGTCATTCCATACAGCTGCCTGTAGGGAATTTCACGGGGGCGACAAAGCCTGCCTCAGCTGCCTCAGACAATTATCCTTTACAAGGAAGAAAGCTGGCGGACTGCACTTCCTAAGAGCTTTGTCTTTTAAAAAGCTCAGGGCTATGAGATGGATAGAATGTCCGGCGTCCTCTGCCCTGTGGCGCCAGCTTTGGGGACAGGAGGGGATGTGGCCTCCAGAGTGCTTAGGGTCCCTTCACACTGTGGAAATTCTTTTTTTTTTAAGGTTTTTATTTATTTGACAGACAGAGATCACAAGTAGGCAGAGAGGCAGGCAGAGAGAGAGAGGAGGAAGCAGGCTCCCTGCTGAGCCCCCTGATGCTCGATCCCAGGACCCCGGGATCATGACCTGAGCCGAAGGCAGAGGCTTTAACCCACTGAGCCACCCAGGCGCCCCAACACACTGTGGAAATTCTAATGTGCTGGGTAGGCCTGGTTTAGTTGATGATTATAGCCGGCCCCACTGGTGGGGCTGAGGGCAGCATGAGGGGTTAGCTCTTCTCTGAAAGGAACGTGGAGAGCGTGGATGTTGTACTTGTGGGCCTTGATGCGTGTACCCAGACGGAGCACGTGTCGGTAACCTGCACCCGGTCAAGAACCCCCGAGAGCCCCCGAGTTCCACTCGTCCTGGCACTGGCTTGTTTGGGGCGAGGGGCTGCCCAGGAAGGTGAGAATTCCTTTGACCAGTCCCTGTGCTCCCTACCCTCCTGCTTTGAGGCTCCCCAGAAGTTTTGGCCCTGAGACGGATGTCCTGGTTCGGTTGAGGTGTCAGGCAGTGTATGGGGGGGTGTCTAGACCCAGGTTGCGGTTTACTTAGAATTCCGGCTGCAGGGCCTTTGCTTGACCCACACAGGTGGAGCGGTGTCCTTACGGCCTGGGGCTCTCTTGCCCTCCTGGGCTGTGGTCAGCAGGTGCACGGCCTTCGCCCCAGCATGAAGCCAGCCCCCAGCCATGGCTTTGGGGGGAGAGGGAGGGTGTTTACATTGAAACCCAACGAAGTTACTTCCTCCCCTGGGAGATTCCCTCGGGGAAGTTCTCAGAGGCAGGGGCGGGCGACTCACCCCAAGTCGGCACAGGCTGACCTGCCCCCTGCACGTCCTCGCAGGTGGGTCTGACGGCTCCCGGCTCTACGACTGCGTGTGGAGGTACAACTCCAGCGTGAACGAGTGGACGGAGGTGGCGCCCATGCTGAAGGCCCGCGAGTACCACAGCTCGTCCGTGCTGGACGGGCTGCTGTACGTGGTGGCCGCGGACAGCACGGAGCGCTACGACCACACCACGGACTCCTGGGAGGCCCTGCAGCCCATGACCTACCCCATGGACAACTGCTCCACCACCGCGTGCCGTGGCCGCCTCTATGCCATCGGCTCCCTGGCTGGCAAGGAGACCATGGTGATGCAGTGTTACCACCCGGACATGGACCTGTGGTCGCTGGTGGACTGTGGCCAGCTCCCGCCCTGGTCCTTTGCCCCCAAGACCGTGACTCTGAACGGACTCATGTACTTCATCAGGTGAGTCCCCGGCAGCCGACCTCTTCCCATCCCCCCCAGGCCCTGTGCTGAGGCCCCTCCTTCCCGTGCCCCTCATCTCCTAGATGAGGAAGCAGCCCGAGCTGGGATCCCAGGCTAGAGCTTTCTAAGCCTGGAGCCTTTGTTCTGCCCCATTTCTTCGAACAGTTTCTGTGGGCTTCTGGGTTTTCTGAGTCAGGGGATCCAAACTGATGGAGTTAGATCTCTTGATTGACTGATTGATCGGTTGCTTAGTGTCAGGTCCTTTGAGAGAACTTTCTGAGATTCCCGGAAGCTAAATACAGTGTGTTGCTTTGCCTCCTCTCTGGAGGATCCTGGTCTCGGCCCTGGTGGTTCCCACGAACCGTTTATTACAAAGAAACCTGTCCTACCTAAGGGGGATTTTGAGTCTTAAAAAGCCTAAGGGAGAGCTCACTTGAGTCTTTGGGGAGGTGCTGCCTTGTCAGAGGGACCCTGTGCTCACCGAGCAGAGTGTCCGAGCCGGCTGCCAGGTCCAAGAGCCCGGTGGGGGCTCCGCTCCACCCCTCGACTTAAAGCAACACTTGGGCCTTCGGTGCATGTGTGCAGGTTCTCTCCTGACCTGGCGCAAGGCGGCCTCACGGTTCTGTGGAGCCGATGCTCTTCTTTCAGGGTCCCATGGGGAGGGCCCGGGATGGAGCAGGGCCCAGATCTACCTGGGGGACACAGGGACGGTGACGATAGCACGTGTGAGGGCCCTGAGCTCTGCGTGGTCTGTCTCCGAGTTGATCTGTGACTTTCCGACGCGATGGCCATCGCTAGTCATCCCTGCTTCACAGGTAGCAACAGAGGCTTCCAGGGGTCAGGGGCTGACGGGATGGCACCAGCTCTGAATCAAGGATAGCCAGCCCCGGTCCTAGTGTGATGTCACAGTATCATGGTTTTCCGGGGCCAGGCTGTGTCCTTGCCAGTGTGGTGCAGAGATGGGTGGCGAGGGGTCTTGATGACCTGCCACAGCCAAATGCCCCCTCTTCATGGGCTGGTGGGCATCCCGGGGCTCCTTCCTGCTACGCATAATGTATGTGTGTGTGTGTGTGTGTGTGTGTGTGTATGAGAGAGAGAGAGAGAACTTACAGGTGTGTGTCCCTACTCCTCCCTTCTTGGCCGAGAGCCTGTCTGGAAGCTTTGGGACCAGGAGGGACCGGTAAGATCTGACTTGCGGCTTCCTCCATCGCGTTCTCCCCAGGGGCTTTGACTTGGGAGCCTCCGAGGGAGTACGTAAGCCTCAGCTGTAAGCCTTGTCTTGTGTTCTAAGCTGTACTGGCCTTTTCTGCCCCTCCGCTCTGCTCCCCCAGACCCCAGGCTCCCTTCCCAGGCTTTCTTGGTGGGCACATCCAGAAGGGAGATGGCCCCGCTTGCCACGCATCCTTGTGTGCGCTCCAAGAACGCCCCGGGATCTCCGCCAGCTTCTGTCCTGTTATAAAACATCGTCTGACCCCTCCCCCAGTGCTCCCTCCCCCAAGTCAAGGTAGGTGTCTTCAGAGAGGGGGTGGGGAAGCTATAAATACTCCTCAGAGCGCCAGGACCTTGGCTTCAGCCCTTCGGTAGTGGTTCCAGCTGGGGCGCCTTTGAGAGTGTCCTCCCTGCCCTGGGATCGAGAGCAAGATGGGCGCGAGGGCCAGTCTGCCCACCGAGGCCCCCGGCGCCTTCCTCCTGCACCTCCAAGCCTCTTGTCAGTTACTAACATCCCCCCCGCCCCGTGGAAGCATTAGGTGCCCTCCATGCCCACTGTTCATTTGCCTTTGTATGGGTTCACCTAGGCCATCAGAGCCGGGGGGCGGGGGACTCAGCTCTGCCCCAATCCCTTCCCCGGACCAGGCAGAGAGAGTGAGCGGCGGGGAAAGGCAGCCCGATTGTCCTCCAGGGGCACGGTGTGGGCAAAGGCCAGGTCTCTTTGTTTTTTAAGATTTATTTACCAACTTGACAGCGAGAGAGGGAACACAAGCAGGGGCAGAGGGAGAGGGAGAAGCAGGCTTCCCGCCGAGCAGGGAGCCCGATGCGGGACTCGATCCCAGGACCCCGGGATCATGACCTGAGCCGAAGGCAGATGCCTAACAACTGAGCCACCCGGGCGCCCCAACCCAGGTCTCGTTCTGATGCACTGCAGTGATTGTCCCAGAGCCACTGAGTTCATGAACCCCTCAGCCTAATTAGCCACGTAACGCCCTGCTCAGAATGTCACCTGTCCGGGCGGCTTCCGTCCCCAGGCCACTCTTTCAGGGGTACCCAGTACTGGGCAGGGGCCTCAGCCCCTCGCTACCTGCCGTCCTGAGCCACTCCCTTCTCCAGTGCCCTGCCTCGGTCCCTGGTGAGGCTCCTTGCCCGTGGTGCCCACTTCCCGCAGGAGGAGGAGCTGGGAGCGACAGCCTCTACTGCTAATTGCCCTCATCACGGGGACCACAAACTAGGAACAGTTTTTATATCTCGAAATGGTTGGAGGAAAAAACTCAAAGCAGAAGCGTTATTTTATGACGTGAAAAGTTGCACGTAGGGTGCCTGGGTGGCTCAGTTAAGCATCTGCCTTTGGCTCAGGTCATGATCCCGGTATCCTGGGATCGAGCCCTGTGTCCAGCTCCCTGCTCAGTGGGGAGCCTGCTTCTCCCTCTCTGCCTGCTTGTGCTCTGTCTCTCTGTGTCAAATAAGTAAATAAATCTTTTAAAAAGAAAAGTTGCGCGAAATACAAATTTCTGTGTCCATAAGTAAGGATTTTTTGGAGTACGTCCAGCCCAGTGGCTGCTCTGTGCTTAGGGCGGCGGGCAGCGTGGGGAGTTGCTACAGTCTGCTCTCCGAGGCCTAACCTGTGTGCGGCTGGTCCTTCTGTTGAGCCCTGACTTGTTACTGTCACTACCCTTTGGGGGTTAGTTCTCTGCCTTTCGAGGCTGGGCCTTTGAGCCTTTTTTGGCGGGGATTGAGAACATGTCCAGGTTGCAGGATCCTGACCCCAAAGGGCTCTCTCCTGTGACTGGGGCTGTATTGCTGGGCATCCAGGACACAGCAGGGAACAGGAGGAGGCTTGGGGGCTGACAGCGGAGGGGAGCGCCGTGGCCTAGGAGTAGCCGGGGTGCATGGCGGTGGGCAGTGGGGCAGGAGGGTGGCCTGGCCCGGTCCTCCATGGAAGGGAGGACGAGCCCAGGTTGGAAGACCGAGAGGAGACGGGTGGGAAGAGCTGTGATGAGTTCATATCTGAAGCCACCCAGAGGGGCAGCCATGAGGGCAGGGAAGCCACATTGGTGTAGAGCAGTGGGGAGGTTTAGGTATCAGAAGGTGTGATCTTCAGGTTTGAGAAGCTGAGTCTGGTTCTGACCTCAGAACCCAGGCCAGCTGGTGTGGGCCTGAACTTGGCCCCTGCAAACAAGGGCTAAGGTCCCACCGGCCTCTGGACTGCCAGATGGCATCAAAGAAGTTCCCACAGGAGCGGGGTCTGTGTGGCCATCCTCTCCAGCTTCTCACACCCAGGGATGCTTCCTCCTGGCTCCGACACATTCCCTCCTCTCCTCCCACCCACAGGGACGATTCCGCGGAGGTGGACGTGTATAACCCTACGAAGAACGAATGGGACAAGATCCCATCTATGAATCAGGTAAATATGCGAACAGGTTGGCCTTGGAAGCACAGGCTGGTCCTGTTTTCTGGCTAACACGTTGCCATGGTGTTTTTGGGAAATAGGCCGGGGGGGCGGGGCCTGTGTTGAGGCCTTTTTCACAGCGTTCTCTCACTTAATAGAGGACGAGTTTTTCCCTCAGTTCATACTGTGCGGCACTGAGACCTTAAATAAATCCCGGGGTCAGACAGTTTAGCGAGTTCATCCACGCAGAACCGTATTTAGTGGATGCTTGCTGTAAGTCAGAGAGAGCATGTGGGGAGGAACTTTCCACAGAGGGACAGCAAGTGCAAAGGCCCTGGGGCTGGGTGTGCCTAGTGTTGTCTTAGAAGAAGACTCACAGCCCAGTGTGGCTGGAACAGAGTGAACAAGGGGATACCAGAAGGCATGAGGTCAGACAGGAGTAACCCTGGGAAGTCGGGAAGAGAGGTGCTGAGCCCGACCCTGTGACAGAGCTGGGGAAGCATGATGGCATTTGGCCATGTGGGCAGTTTCCGTAGTCCCTGACAGTTGTATATACCCACCCACGTCTTTTTGTCTTCCTTAAAATTTCCAGATCTATTCCCATGCTACCTCTGCATGGCAGTTGTGACAATTGTCACAACTCACAACATTCCGGTTAACAACTTTACGTTTAGGAAACGCAACTTTGTTTTTCCCCGTAATGACCTACCCATTATTAATGGCAGATTTGGGAAAGGTGCGCTAGTCCAGTTTTGTGGTTCAGAGCCCAGACTTTGAGTCCAGTCCTGGCTCTGACTCAAGCAGAGGCTGCTTTGGTGGCCTCCCAGCATCACAGGGACCAGGCGTGGCCTGGGAACCCCATGGCCTCTTTCCTGAGCTGGGGTGTAGGAAGGATGCTGGTCTGTCCTGGGAAGGGTGCAGAGGCCACCTTGCCCATGGGTCCCGGGCACCTTCTCCATGGAGAGAGGCTGGGGGGTCTCCACCCTGCCCTGGCTGCCAACCGCCACTTGCCCATTCCCCTGGGCCCACAGGTGCACGTGGGGGGCAGCCTGGCTGTCCTTGGAGGGAAGCTCTACGTCTCAGGCGGTTACGACAATACGTTTGAGCTCTCGGACGTGGTGGAGGCCTACGACCCGGAGACTCGGGCCTGGAGCGTCGTGGGCCGGCTCCCAGAGCCCACCTTCTGGCACGGCAGCGTCAGCATCTTCCGCCAGTTCATGCCCCAGGTGCCCCCGGGTGGCCGTGGCTTTGAGCTGGACGGCCGCAGCAGTGACACAGATGTGGCACGGCCCCGGCTGCCACAGAACCCCGACGAGCTGCACTAGCCCCGGCCCGGCCCGGGGAGGGCCTCGGCACAGGTACTATGACTCGGCTGCAGCGGGGGGCGGTGAGCCCCCACCTCCGCGCACCAGGACTGGGTGGGTTCGGCAGGTGCAGCCTGGGCTCGGGCTGTAGAGTGAGCCTCAGGGTCTGACCCCGGAGACTTTCTGTGCTGGGAGAGCCTGATGCGCAGCTTCTGCGACCACCACCAGTGGCCGACGCCCCTCCCTCGGTCCAGGAAGAGCAGCCTCCTATGGGCAAAGGTCTCTGGCTGCAGCAGGGGACTCCTCCTGCTGCCCCTGCCCCCGCCTTCTTGCTCCCCCCTCAGGAGGGCCAGTTGTGGGGTACAAGTCCTCCCCTGAGAGTCCGGGAGTGGTCCAGGCCCGTCCTCCCAGGCATGCAGGCTCCGCTGACCTGGAACATTGGGAACCAGGCTGGCGATGGCCGCAGCGGGGTCCTAGACACCGCGTCCAGTGCCAGACTTCGCAGTGGGCCAGCTCCCCGGGCAGAGGGCCTCTGCCTGCCTGGCTCCATCCCCCCGTGGGGGCGTCACAGCAGAACACCCCTTACAGGCGTGTGTGATCCCAGTGCCGCAGGCCAGTGGGACCGGACAGGAGGGGGCCTTGAAGAGGGGGCGCTCGAGGGATGTGCCAGTGAACCTGGGCTGAGGCCAACGCTGCGTGTCCCCGTCCAGGTGGTGTGTTCCACCGACTTGGAGACCTCCAGGACCGTCTTCTAGGTGTATGCCGGAGAGGGCAAAAGCCCACGGCTGTCAGGTTGTAGCCTCTTACTGGGCGGCGCAGCCGGGCAGACGGCTGCAGGTGCCCTCGCCCTCCCGTGGGAGCAGAGAAGCCGCTGCTTCCAGAGGAGACCCTGCGCAGGGCGGCTGCCATGGTTGGCTGCAAGTTTTGAGACACAGTGTGGCCCTTCCTAAGAAGAAGGGGGGGTGGAGCTGGGGAGGGAGGCAGCAAGAAACGGTCCGGATTGACTCTTTTTAACATCTTCTGGAGCCGCTTCTGATGCCCCCCCCCCCCCCGCCTCCTCCAAAGCCTGGGGCTTCTCCAGGAGAGTGGCGGGGGAGGGGGGGATCCTGGGAAGCTCCACAGCTCAGTGGCCTCTGTTTTCCTCTTGGGAGTGACTGGTCTTCTCTCAAGGTCCCCACGTAACCTTCAGTTGGATTTGTCTTGCTTCCAAAGAGGAGGATGTTTGCATCTCCCTCCTTAGAAACGTGGAAAGCAAGTGTTGGTTGAGTTGCCGTTCCCAGTGAACGGAGTTGGAAATGCGTTCGTACAGCGGCACTGAAACACTTTCACTGGCCAGAGGGCATGGGTGCTTCTGGAGAGGAAGCCCCATGGCCTCAAGAGCTTTAGGCTGGGGTCCCCACCTCGTGCCCTGGTGGGGAGTCCTCACTATCAGACCTGCTCCGCCCACCCCCCCAACTGGAGCGGCTCTAGCTCTTGGCGGCCAGCCCCTCCCAACCCCTCGGTCGTGCCCTGCCTTGTCACCTCTGCACACCCACTGTGCCTGGAAGGCGGGGTCGTGGGCCTTCCTGGGACTCCCCCACCAGGCAGGCCTGGCTGTGGGATCCCTGAGGCCTGGGCTGCTTCACGCCCCAGGTATCACCTTCACCCCTCCTCGTAGGAGTGTTGTCCTGCTCCCCCCAGGGGTGGTGTGGCTCCGCGCTGCCCGGGCTGGGGATGCCTCTCCTCTGGCTCCGGTGCCTTCCCAGCAGGCCAACCCCTTGGAGGTCATCGTGGTCTATGAAGCATCTGTCCTTGGTTCCAGTGCAGGCAGAGGCTGTCCAGGCAGGAGAGCTCGTCCCCTGGCAGGGGGAGGGCAGGGCTGTGCCGCCCAGCACTGGCAGAGCTCTGTGCCAGCCCCTGTGGCCTGCGCCCTCGGTGTGGGGACGTGTCACACAGGTAGATGCGCTAACTGCTGGCCGGTCATCTACAGGGCGCCCTCCCAGGGGAAGAATGCAGGCCTGGTCCTCGTGAGTGCACTCTGCAAAGGCAGGGTGGACACGTGCTCTGGTTGCTGGGACTGCCCTGGCCTCCCTCCAGTGGAGCTGGACTCCGTCAAGGTCAAGGATTTCCCGCGGTCAGGGACTTACAGGGAGAGGTATCCTGTGACGCTTTTTTGTTGGGACCGGGGCACTGCACACACCTTGTTTTCCATACAAAACCAGCCTTTGTCGCCCGCACAAGAGGCACGATGAGGGCTGGTGCCCGCTCAGGCCTTTGTGTGGCCTCCACCACAGAAGCTCCCCCATGGCGGGGGCCCCATGTCCCGGTTCCTACTCCTCTCTTTTTGGTACTTCTCTGTGACAAGCTACCATGTGACTGACACCCCACCCCCACCCCACCCCCGTGTCCGGAGGCCACTCGGATGGTGGCTGGCGTGGTGTGCACCAGTGACAGGCTCTGCGCTCGTGCCGGAATCCGCAGGTCCCCTCCACCCAGACCCCGTCTTTGGTTTGGGACACCAGGGTGGGAAGGGGAGGCGGCAGCCCTGGCAGCAGCAGGTTCCAGCAGACCCCAACGGGTCCCTCACCCTCCCTGCTCCCGGTGGCACTTAGAGATGTCTGCACACTGGCTGGGGTCAGAGATGAGCCGGCTCGGGGTGGAACCATCTGTGTTGGATGCACAGAACTTTAGGTCTGTGAGACAAATTAAGTTATGAAAATTCAGTGACTGGTATTTAATGCTGATTTGCTATAAAGTATTCTATATTTATATGATTTCAGAGACTCTTATGTACTAAAGGACACACCCCATTCGGTGTCCAACATCTAGTTCCAGCCCCAGGGCGTGGGGCAGATTTGCCTATTTATTTGTTCTATAGGCCTAGGTGTCCGGGATCCTATTTAAGATAGTGGGATGCCCTCAGTATATACTTTTTGAAATAAAACTATTTCCTATACACTCGGTGTCATGGTCTTTATCCTGCTGGTGGTGTCTTGGAAACTTTGGGCAGAGCCAGAGCAGTGTAGGGCTGTCCCCGTGCCAGCTGGGGGAGGGGACAGAGGTTGGAAATGCCCAGGGCTCCTGCTAACAGTCTTGGAGCAAAGCTTTTGAGGCTCTTTCTTGTCTCGGGTCATTACAAGGTAGGAAGTGGTGGGAAGAGAAGGCTGAGCCCCAGACGAGCAGCATGCAGGTGCCCGAGTCCTGGCCTCACTCGCCACTCCAGAGCTGGTTTGGCCTCCCCGACTCTCCCTCTTGGCACTCTGCCCCCTGCCTTGCTCTCCCCCACTCCTGAAGGTAGGGTCTGAGACCCCATCTGCAGTGGGCGAATGTTGGACCTGGGCTAGGGGGAGAAGCCATGGGTCCCTTGGGCCATGAAGCCCAGAAAGCCTCATGTAGACTCCAAGGGAAAGGCCAAGGCCTGGGCAAGGGAAGGGAGCATCTTGAGGCCATAGTTCATCACCTCTGTGACAACTTCACCGAAGTGCCCTTGGGACCGTGCATAGCCTGGGCATCCGTGGTTGTCCCTGAATCCCAGAATATAGTCTTTACCTCTGAGTGCCCCCGTGGTCAAGGAATAAAAAGCAGCTTAGATTGGTTCTGGGTCTAAAACAGATTGTCCTGGGGCACCTGGGTGGCTCAGTGGGTTAAAGCCTCTGTCTTCGGCTCGGGTCATGATCTCAGGGTCCTGGGATCAAGCCCCGCATCAGGCTCTCTGCTTAGCAGGGAGCCTGCTTCCTCTCTGCCTACTTGTGATCTCTGTCAAATAAATAAAATCTTAAAAAAAATAATAAAAGATTGTCCTCCTCAAACTCCAGGAGGAATTTAGCAGAGCACAGGGCTGGTGTTTCGGGGAAGTCCCAGTGACAGGATTTGGGTAGTCCGACTTAAGCTCTCGGTCATGACCATCAGCACCCTGCTCAGAATCTGCTCCGTTCCAAGCGCTGAGCAGGGCCCTGTGCTCCGGGTGGGGTGGTTGTGAACTGTTGTGTGCAGTCCTTAACACCCATCCCCTCCCCCCGAGTCTGGGGAGTGACGTTTTGGTGACGACCTGGCCCAACACAGCTTGGCAAAGGTGACACTATGTGACTTGAGGACTACGTCAGGAGAAGGCCTCACAACTTTGGCCTGTAGGAACATTTATCCTTGGCGGCCAGCCACCGTGCTGGGAGGAAACCTGTGGAGAGGGGCCCAGGCTCACACCCAGCACCCGTCCTGCTGGGCACAGACCCCCGCCCTCCAGCCTCCAGGGAAGTCCCAGGGCGGTCTGCCATCCAGCCGCCGATGACCACAGCGTTCCTGGCCCAGAGGGTTGTGCTGGTCCTAATTCCACTCAAGATGAGGAAATGAGCAATCGTCTGCGTCAGGTCACGGTGCTATTAATAAAGCCGAGCTCCCCCGCAGTCTTCCTCTGTGATCTGGCACCCGGCCCTGCTGTCCCTGTGGCTGCTGAACCCGGGGACCAGCAGGGCCTCCTGTCATTCTAGACGTGGCCTTGCCTGAACTCCAGGCTCCCTCGACAAGCAAAGCAAGTTAGGACCCTCTCAAAGGGAGGGTCCGGTCTGTGGTCCTCTGCCAGCCAGGGTCCAGGGCCTGCGAACCAGAGCCCCATCCCCAGGCTCCCCAGTGGGATCTGCTGCACACCAGCAAGGTCCTCTTCGGGGGCCGGGACTCCAGAGGTCTGGTAATGAATTCTACCCCCACCAGGTGGCAGCACCACTGCTGAGAAACAGGAACGCCCCGCCCCGCTCCCAGTTCTAGAACCTGAAGGACAAGCGCAGAGGAAAGCACCCAAGCATCTCGCTCTGCTGAGGTCTCCCGACAAGGTGGGGAAGCTGCTGGTTGAGCAGCAGCCCGAGGTACAGAGATGGCTGGGCAAGGTACCATTTCTTCTA
Organism: Mellivora capensis; assembly: GCA_004024625.1. NCBI lineage: Eukaryota > Metazoa > Chordata > Mammalia > Carnivora > Mustelidae > Mellivora > Mellivora capensis. The sequence goes on along the minus strand of PISX010000087.1, from coordinate 318,216 downwards.
GACTCTATGGCAAAGCAGCACAGCCGTTGAAACTAGGTGACTGGGGAACGACCGCCAGACAGGCTGAAACACCGAAGTCCAAAGCCGTGTGGTTTATTGGGGGCTGAGGCCAGGTGGGCGGTGGCGGCAGGGCGGCTATGTGTCACAGTCCTCGGGGATGGCCGCTGTGATGATGAGCGAGGGCTCCAGGACACTCGGGCTCACCAAGCTCTCGTCCGCACAGAGTCTCTGGCCAGGGAGCTGGGAGGCCAGGCCGCCCTGGGCCAGGGACGCCACGATGACCTCAGCCGAGCCCACCTCCAGCTCGGCGGGGGGCTGCAGTGCCACCACCACCATCTTCTCGTCCTCAATGACCAGGTTCCGGAGCTTGCGCTGCCGCGGATTGTAGTTCTCCACCCGGTCGTGGATCTCCATGTGCCTCCGGAGGTGGGCCTGGGGCGGGGGCAAGGGGACTCAGGGCTGGCCCGGGAGAGGTGCGGGGCCCAAGAGGGCAGGAGCGGGGCCTCTGGCTCCAGGCCTACCTGCCGGGTGAACTTGTAGCCGCACTCCGTGCACTCGAACTTCCTGACCCCCTTATGCCTTCTGACGTGCACGCGCAGCTGCTCCACGGCTGCGGAAGGGGAAGGAAGGGACCCGACATCAGGAGAGGAGGGAAGTGAGCAGGTGGTGCTGGGGTGAGGGGCGGTCCGGGTGTGTGGCTGCCTCATGGCCCCTCTCCGGCTGCAGCAGCACCCCGAGGGCCCTGCGCAGACCCCTCCGGAGCCTCCACCCCCACCTTGCGGCAGCTCCAAGCTCGTCTTGAAAGCCGGAGATCCTCTGGCAAGGTTTCATGCCAAAGAGGCACGCACAGAACCCACGGCTGCCTCTCCCTGAGGACTCCAGCCCACTCAGATCCCCCGCGGCACACTCAGAGACGCGTTTGGGATGCAAAACCAAGTACCTTTGAAGGTCTTCCCGCAGATCTGGCAGAAGTGAGGCCGGCCCTCCTGGTGGCGGCTGGCCACATGCCTCAGCAGGGGCCCCTTCTCCGTGAAGCGCTGCTCGCAGAACTCACAGCTGAACGGCCTCTCGCCCGTGTGGGTGCGGTTGTGCTTGTCCAGGCTGGCTGTGGGGACAAGGCGGGGGGCTCAGCCGCCGGGCCTCGGCCCTAGCAGAGGGAGAGGCCGGGCCCGCCTCACCTTGGGTGCGGAAGGTCTTGCCGCAGAGGTGGCACTGGAAGGGCTTCTCGCCAGTGTGCGTGCGCAGGTGCATGTTGAGGTTGGCCTTCTGGGTGAAGGCGTGACTGCAGAACTCACAGACGTACGGCCTCTCGTTCCTGTCGGGGGGGGGGGGTGGACACAGATGCCATCACCAAGGGAAGCAGCCCCCTTCACTCTTCCCCTGGCCCAAGGAAACCATCACGCCCGAAGCACGGCCGCCTGACGTAGCGGACCAGGCCCCGGCTGAGACCAGCTGTGCGGAAGAAGGGCTGGGGCAGTGCCGGCAGGGAAAGGCACACCATCCCCATCCCGGGAGCCGCAGGACACTAAGACTCTCCCCCTACCCTTCTGCCCGGCAAACTCACTTATCCCTCAGGTGCCGCCACCAGAGCGGCTCCAATCCCACACAAGCCTCAGCAAAGTCTGGCTCCAGGCCAGCATGTGGGCCTGGAGCCAGCGGCAGTACTGGCCTGGGGAAAGACCACCTGTCCACACCTGTGCTTAGCCTTGATGTGCATCTGCAGGCCATTTCGGCTGGAGGCCCTGTGCCCACACTCCTCACACACAAATAGCTTCTCCCCGCGGTGCTTGAAAGCCTCGTGCAGCTGCAGTTCCGTCCGGGACAGGAAGCACTTGGCACAGGTGGGACACTATGGGACAGACGGAGCAAGACCAGGGTGAGGGCAGGGAGGGGCTCCCTGGTCCTCCACACAACAAAAGCCACGTAGCCCGCCTGGCTCTGACCACCTCCTCGCTATTGCCAGTTCCCAGTCCCCAGCCGGCCCGGCACTCACAGCGTGGGGCTTGGGGGCGCCGTGCAGTTTGATCAGGTGGCTCTGCAAGTCCTTCTTCTGCATGAACTGCTGGGAGCAGGAGGAGCACTGGAAAACAGGCCCGAGGTCACCTCTTTGGCTACTCACACCAAGGGGACCCTGACTGCTCCCAGGCTGTGGGGGCAGGAACCCAACGGCAGGGCCAAGCCTAAGATGCCAGAAGGTTCCGTGACCTGGGGTAAAGGATGCTCCAGGGAGGGCCACCAGTGCCATGCCCACAGAGACGCTGAGCCCGCCCTCCACGGGAAGAAACAAGGACCCAGAAAGGGCCAGCGTCCCTGCCCGAAGGTAGGGGACACAAGATGTGTAGGGAAGGCTGGGCATCTTGACAGCTAGCAAAGAGGAGGCACCTAACATCATCCTATGTATGGGGCTTGGCAGGAGGGATCCTGGGGCTGCCCCTCTGCCCACCGCCCTGGGGACAGCCCAAGCCTGACCTTGTAGGGCATCTCCCCGGTGTGGGACACCATGTGGACCCGCAGCTCCATCCTCCGGCGGAAGGTCTCCTGGCACACGGAGCACGTGAAGACCTGGCAGTGTGAGGGGCAAGCAGGGCCGGCATCAGGGGGGGGCCTCTGCCTGCGACAGCAGCCTCTGCCCGGGCTTCCACTCGCTGCTGGGAGAAGTCTGCCCGAGGGGGGGGACGCTAGGGTGGGGGGAGAGGGCAACACGTGACCTGCCTGCCGTGACCCTGACCGTCGCTGAGCTCTGCAAACCCACCATGCCAGGCTGGGGGCAGGGGCTGAGAGACCTCCCCCGAAACCCCCGCCCCGGCAACAGGCCTCTAGGAAGAAGAGGGTGGAATTTAGTCGGCCATGTCACATGGGCCAGCCCATGGCGTGGGGGCAGGTGGCCTTTCTCAGCAGCCATCCCCCACTGAGATACCCCTTCTCCAGAGTCCGGGGGCCCACACGGGCAAGCCCAATGCCTCCCAATTCCCTCCTGCTCTTGGGACCAATGTGCCCACCTGTGATACCAGGGAGTGGACTTGATGGCACCCAAGGACACTCCAGCTCTCTTGGGTTTACAGTCCTAAGACTGTCTCCTGGGGGCCCCTCTCAGGTGGCAGGAAGACAAAGGCCAGCGTGCCCTGCCCACAAATCCTGGGTCAACCCACAGGTACCTGTTCCGAGCGGTTCATGCAATTCCGGGCTTCATGCTCCACAAGGTTCTCCTTCCGAAAGTAACACTTTCCACATTTGGGACACTCGAAGGGTTTCTCCCCAGTGTGTTTTCTGCCAGGAAAAGGCACAGAGGGTGTGGGGCCTGAGCGGCTTCCCACTACTCTCTCACCCAGTGCCCCTCCGGCTCCCCCACCAGCAGTGCTGGGCTCCACAGCGGAGAGGAAGAGCAGTCCTAGCCATGGCTCCCCACGTGGCTTGGTCAGACCTGGCTGATGAACCCACACAGGTGCGCCCAGAAGCCCTCCTCCTGGCGGGAGCCTGCACAGCTGCACACGGAGGGAGGGGCCCTGCAGAGCCACACGGGCCCAGCTGGCTAGCATCTCGCCACAGAAATAATCCCTGGATTATTATCTCCCCAGAGAAACCGCATAGTCCGCCTCAACTTCTATGGGCTTTACCATCACGACCACAGCCAGAACCTGACCGCTTCGCCTGGCCTCCACTCCTACCGCCTAGTGCAGCCGGGCCATCCCCTGCCCGGGCCATCCCCTGCCCAGCTGCCTGAGCCCCGTCTCGTGTGGTGTTCCACACCTGCCTCGACACAGTGAACGCCAGCCTCCAGGGCGACCCTGAGATGTAGTCAGACCTCAGCGCCCCTTTGCTCCCAACCCTGCAACACTGCCCATTTCACCCCGAGGAAAGGCCTGGCGCCTAGGAGGCACAGCCCGCCAGCCCCTTACATTGCTCCCGGCTCTGGCCTCCCTGATGTTTGCCAACCCACCCGCTCACTCTAGGGCCTCTGCTCTGGCCCTCCCGGACCCACAGCACTCCCCTCAGCCATTCTCGCCGTGAAGGTCCCCACCTCCTTTGAGTCTCCTCCAAATTCCTTTCTTTAAAGCTGTACCGCCACCTCACCCTGGACCCCCCGACCTCTGGGCAGGGCTCTCCCCCTGCTTTCTCCTGTGGCACTTCCCGTCTTCCACCACACGGTCAAGTCGGCATCTGGCAGCTCAGGTCTGCGCAGCGCTGCTGAGACACAGGCGCCCTCGCCTCTGCTGGACCCGCTAAGCTACCCCCAAGCACACAGAACAGCCTTGGCAGCCGCCCAGCAGAATGCACGAGCTACGGAACCGGAACCGTGACCTCAGAGCACCTGAGCGGCACCGGGAGAGCGCTCACCAGTTCTCCGAGGCCCAGTTTCTCTTCTCTGCCCCTCCACGGACTGTCCTCATTTTGACCTCACGAGGGCATCATCCCTTCCCAGGTCTCAGTCCAGTCCAGAAGCCTGCAGCCCAAGGCAGGGATGGGGACGGTGCCTGCACCCAAGCCTTACGCTGGGGGAGCATCAGGCAGATGTGGACCAACCCGGGGGGCCTCCCACACTGGCACTTCCCCAGACCCCAGTGGCTGCAGCTGCCCCAAAGCAGGGCAAGCAATCCTCAGCCGGCAACGACTCCAGCTCGTCACCGCCGGCTTCCCAGAGCGCCACGCTGAGAAAGCGTGTGTGGCCCAACCGGGCCTGGCAAGAAATCACCCTAGTGACGACTTGGGACTATGAGACGGCAGGTCTAGAAAGCATGTCTCTTAGCGGCCACCCCTGGAGGCCTTGCAGAGACCTGGAGCAGCTGTCAAGAAACCTGTGACCATGGAAGTGTTCTGTCTGCGCTCAGTCAGCGGCCAGGGCCCCCCCAACCCCAGAGCACTTGACATGTGGCCAGTGCAGCTAAGAAACTGAACTCGTTTTTACTTTTATTTTGAGCTAGCATAGCTTTACATGCCATCTCATTACCTTTCCAGACAATGCAGGATTAAACAAACGACCGTTTCCCCAGAATCACAGGAGGCACCAACCCTAAAGACTGACATCGTGGCCCAAAGCCCACATTGCCAGGCTTTAGAAATACAGCACAAGGACATGAATTTCTCTCATCCCCTTAGCAGAAGGCAGCTACAGGTCAAGGTCCACAGTGGGTGGGACTTATTAACAAGTGTCCAAACACCCACTCGGAGTAGGAGAGGGAGGAAGAAGAAATCTGACCCCAGGCCAGGTTCTCACTCCCCGATGAGGAGAGGCAGGTGGACATCCGGCACTACGTGAATCTGCAATGGAGCCCCCGGCCCCCACATGGTCCAGAAGAATGCAGTGCAGGCCCCTCCCCTACCAAAAGAATAGCGCACAGAAAAAGAAAATTAAAAAACAGACCGTTTACCTGTTGTGGACTTTTAGATAGTATTTGCTGAGGAACTTTTTATGACATGTGGGACATTCAACTGGCACCGCTGCACTTTTTCTGTTCTCAGCGGGCTCTGCTACCAGGGAACCAGCGCCCAGGGCTGGCTCAGCAGCGCACGGCTTTCTGATCACGTTTGATTTCCTCCTGATTGGCAAGGTCTCAGTCTCTGAAACGTAATCACCATCCCCGTCGTCCTCAACTTGAACCACCACTTCCCACTAGAGCAGAAAAGGCAGCAGGAAGCGAGGTCACCAAATTAATCAGCAGGAGTTCTGGGGACAGATGTCCAGGGCAGCCAGCGCCACCCAGTTTCATCCCAAGGCCTAACCCACACACATTCCCTTTACCCGTGACTGCTCCCATCAGGGTCCGACGGCAGGTCACATCGGAATCTTGGGTTTGGAGAGCAGTGGCTCTCTCCTTAGGGAGCTGGAAGTCCGGCCGGACTTCACCACCACCGGGAAACTCCTGTAGCCCTGAGGCCAGCTATCCAACCCCAAGAGGCTGCCAATCCTCGACAGCTGTGACTCATAGAAAGGTCAGCCTGAGGCTCTGACTAGAGCCCGATTCCTAGGCTCAAAGAAAACCTATTCCAGACCCACATAACTAAGATTCTACCTTGGGGTCCAGATTATCCCAGAAGAGCGTCAATCTCTTCCCGCTGACTCCCACCTCCTCATTCCCAGCATCCTGGGCACAATACCTCATTATTCCCGCTCTGCAGCTGAACACCTTCGGCCTCAAAGGGCCTTGGGGGGACTTTGCAATCCTCGGGCTCCTTGTCCTCTGAGGAACAAAGCTTTAAGGTCGGCTTGAGTTTGCCACGGTGAAAGGAGGGGCTCTCGCTCTGGGCAGGGAGAGCAAGCTGGGGCCTCTTGGGGCTGTGGCTGCCACTGATCTCCTGGTCCCTGGGGACCTGACCCAGCGCCTTCGAAACGTCCTCCTCCTCCTCCAAGCCTGCCGGCTCCTTGAGGTGGCTGTTCACATTCCGGGGGCCGGGCTTCCCCAGCCCGCTCTGGCCACTCGTTGCCTGCCCCACTGAGGTTTTGGGCTTGAAACTCTGGCACAGCTCCACAGCCTCTGGCACTCGCAACTCCCTGGCTGCCAAGAGCACCTGATCCCGGTTCCCTGAGGTGAGAGCAAGGTGACCAGTATAGAAGAAGTCCAACAGGAGACCAAAGATCTCGGCGAAGCCGGCAGGGAGGACAACGCTGCCCCCTGAGCCATCCCCATAGAGGCTCTGGAAGAAGTGGCTGCAGCAGGCAAGGACACTCCAGTGGGCCTTGAACACCAGGCCCCCCACATCCAGGGTGGCATCGCAGTACTGGCCCTTCTCCCGCTGCTTGTTGAGCTCCTGCAGAACCCTCACGCTGTGCTGGATGAAGGAGCCATCCATGGTCTGGCTGGAGGACAGGAAGGCAAAAGTGACACACTGGCCAGCCCGTGCCAGCAGTAGCGAGGGAAAGGGGGAAAGGGGAGGTGCGCTCTGCTCAACCAGTCAACATTGATCTCAGCGAGCGTGCCAGCTGAGCCAGGAATGGGATGAACGCCTCTTGGGGGTGGGGGCCCGGCGAGCCCCACGCTGGGCAGGCCAGAGACAACGGGGGGCGGGAGCACGGATGGCGCGGGGCAGGACGGGCGTGAGGAGGTGCGGGTGGGAGGAATCAGTGTGGGAAAAGAATCGGGGGGTCGGCGCGAAGTGACCGGCCTGCACGGCCAGAGGACCCGTGCCAGGGGAGGGCTGCGGGGGCGGACAGGTGAGCAGAACCCGCGGCGCGCCCACACGTCCCGGGAGGCCGGGCGGAAGGCGGCCACGGCGGCCCGCAGCTCTTCCCTCCCTCGCCCCGTTCCCCCCGACCTCCTCACCCCGGCCCGCGCTCCCCGCGTCGGCTCCACCGACCCCGGACCTCGTCGTCTCCACAGCACCCCTGACCAACTGCCCGGACCTTACGTGCCCGGCCGACCGTACGGAGACGCCGCCGCCGCCGCCGCAGGACGTGACGTCAGGGCGCGCCGGACGGAGCGAAAGACCCGGAGGCGCAGGGCTTTGGCACCGCCCTCGGGGCGGGGCCAGGCAGAGAACGGCCAATGGGGTGGGGCGAGGGGGCCGGGCCCAGTTCTCTCGGCGTCCGGCTCGCCTCCCGGAGTTGCTTGGCAACACCCAGCCGGGCGCGGGCTCTTCTCCCGGCTGGGGCCCCGTCCGGGGGTTCCGGCTGCGGTTGGGCCCCGCGGCGGCCTCGGCCTGCGGGAGGTAGCGCCCCACCCTCGTCCCAGACAGCAAGCGCAGCCGGGACGCACATTTCACCGCTTTATTGGCAGCCCGGAGCCTGGGCTGGACTCCGTGAGCGTACACCTTGCGAGTCCAGGGGCCTCCCGGAGAGCGCAGGGCGCGCGCGCCTCGCTCGACCCGCGACCCCCGAGCCGGAGGAGGTGTCCGGCCCGCCGCTCACCCCCATGCCTGGGCTGGCCCTGCCCGCCTCCGCGGTCAGGTGGAGCCGCAGCGCCGCGTGTAGTCCTGGATGGAGGCCTGGAAGTGCTCGGCGCTGTTGAGATCTGGGCGGCGCAGGATCACGTAGCACTTGGGGAGGAAATAACCGCCGAAGCCGCAGCTCAGGCTGCTCAGCGCCGCCAGCACGTGGGCCGCGGGCAGATACTTGCCCTGGTAGACACTGGCCGCGGTGAAGAAGCCGATCCAGGCCACGAGGCTGAGGAGCAGGCTGAAGGTGACGCACTTGGCCTCATTGTAGTTCTCCGGCAGGTCCTTGCCCAGGTAGCTGCAGGCAAAGGCGCCGACGGACAGGAGGCCATTGTAGGCGAAAGCCAACATGAAGCCCACTGAGTTGGCCTCTGTGCAGTCGAGCACCACCAGCTGAGGGAAGCGCTGGTACTCCCTGGTGGGCCGCGGCGTCCACACCGCAAGCCAAGTCAGACAGATGAGCAGCTGGGCCACTGAACTGGTGACCACAAATAGGCTGGGGCCACGGTTTTGGACCCAGGCGTGGTAGAAGGTGGGTGCCTTGGCAGAAAACTTGAAGATAAAGACCAGTTGGAAGGAGCGGATTGTCAAGCAGGACAGGAAGATGGCAAAACCGAGGGCGAAGAGGCCTTGGCGCAGCAAGCATGTGGCCAGGGTGGGCTCCCCAAAAAAGCCATAGAGCCCACAGCTGCCCCCTGCCAGGGAGCCCAGCATGAAGAAGCACAGCCTGCCCCCAGCTGACCTCACCACGGGGGTCTCTAAATGCCAGGCAAACAGGCCAGCAGTCCCAGTCACCAGCACCAGGAGCAGCGTATTAGCTGCCAGCAGCACCCAAGAGATAGGTTCATGCCACGTCAAGAACACCACGGTGCGTGGGAAGCAGGTTTCACTTCCCTCAGGTGCCCATTCTTCTTTCCCGCAAGGCTGGCAGCTGTGGAGGTCTGGAAGGAAAGGCAGAAGGCTCCTGAGAGCTAGATGAGCAGAACAGGAGTGAGGAAGGGAGGCCACATAGGCCTGCAGGGTGCCGGGAGAGCTGTCCCATAGGAGCTGGGCACTGCTGGGTGGGGTGGCCCTGAGTGTGGTCCCTAGGCCAAGTGTTTCCTCAAGATGCCTGTATGACTTACAGATTCTGGAGACGCTTGGGTAGGTTCTATATAGTTCACGATCCCCTAGGCTTGCAAACCAAGAGGTCCTTAGGGAGAACCTCACTCTGGGGACTCTTCCCACATGCCAGTGAGGCTATGATCCCATAGGAGCAGTCAGTCCTGGAGGAAGGGCATTTTCATCCCTCCCCAGCACTTCCCTTAACCAAATCCACCTTCCTGTGCTGCCACTCTGTGGTTTCTCTGACTCTGAGAACAGAAGAGACACATTTCCATGCCCACAGAGATGTGAAAGGAAAGAATGTGGCTCATGGGATCCAGCTCTGGGCTGAGCCCTTAGCTACCCCAATTTGCTCTCTGATCTTGACCTTCCATTGCTGGGTGGAATATGTTATTTCTTCAGCTGCAGATACAACAGTGTCTGCATTCAGGCCAAGCTGTTCAAGGTGCTGGCTGTCTTCAGCATGGGCAATGGAAGGGACTTTGCACAGGTAACATGGGAGGGCCCAAGGGAACATAGCTACATCTATTTGCATACAGATGTTGAATTTAGGATAAAATTGCTCCTGTAGGAATTGGGCTGGGAGCTCTCTAGTAAAAGACATAGTGGGTCTGAGGACTGCCTGTTTCTTTCTGCTTCCTCGGAATTCAGTTCGGTGGCAGGTGTTCTCCATCCCGTACCTAATTGGCAGCGAAGTGAGCAAGGCCCTGGTTTTGCACATGTGTGACCCAAGGGGGATCCCCTCATCTGCTCTACAGACCCTAGGAGTGCCCAGTCACCGCCCACTATCTTGGGCACTCACCACTCTTGTTGAGGAAGGTCCCGGCCTCACAAGGCACACACTCAAAGCAGCAGTGGTAGAAACCCACAATGACTCGCTGGTGCCCTTCAAGACATTCGCTGGAGCACACAGACTTAGGCACCTGCAAGAAGACACAGGTGTTTTTAACCATACAGAGTGGCTCAGGTGAAGGGATGCTCACATGTAAAATGGGCAATGATCTCTGTGCATCTGTTTTCACTGCTCACTCACTGCTCACACAGAGCCCCTGGTTTTGTAAACCAGCAGCAGCCAACCATCTGGGTATTGCCTGGGGGGGCTGCCCTGGAAGGGCTGGATAGAGCCATGTTCTCCTGGTGCGGGACCATATCTCTTACCTGGTTGTCCTTTCCGTGCCACCGGATTTTGGTTTTATTTATGTCCAGCTGAACTGGAGGCCCTGTGGAGGAGCCAATGACCCTGAAGGTCCACTTGGAACGATTCCAATCCCAGGCAATTATGTCATAGCGGCTGAGAGGATCCCCATTGTCATTAAATATCACATTATCCTCGTGTAGAAGGAAATTCACTTTGCGGATCTGTTCCAGAAGCTGAAATAAACAGGGTTCAGGGAGCTACCCTAGATGGCAAAGACCTGTCCTCCTCAGTCGCCCAGAAGGCTCAGGAAGCAAGTGTCTAGAGCCTTGTGCTTCTATTGAGGTGGTTTCCGTCCATCCGGAAATTCAGAGCCCTTCCTCCCCTCCAAGGAAGCCCCCCAACCCTACCAACCAGCCTCCTGAGAGGAAGCTTCTAACAAAGGACCCCCTTTACAGTGATATTTAGTCCTGGATCTGAAGCATGGTAAGTGGGAGGGGCTGAGGTTCAGAGAAGTAAAGCCTAAGAGAGGACATCAGTCCTCTGATTGGTGGCCTTTGTCCCGTACCCCGGTACCTAGTTATGTCAGAGAGTGATCACTCTGCTTGCCTCAGGTAATCACCCTGTTTCAGGGTGCCAGGGGCTGGGCTACCTTACCTGCCAGGGATAGACCTTGTCCCTGGAACAGGCTCCAGAGGCACAGTCCAGGAGCTGGTGGAGGCCATGGGCCACTGCGTAGACAGCCCGGTAGACGTTGTAGGCAGAGCTCATGGAGAACGCTCCGAGCGTGGGCATCTGCTGTGCCGTGAAACCCCGGCATTCTCTGCACAGTTGGTTGCTGCTACACCAGGAGCCCTCGGAGCAAGGCCCATGGGCCCCCTTAGCTGCCCGGACATAGGCCTCTTCAAACTCCTTCAGGCCAGGGACAAGCCTCTGCTGGATGGCCACACCCAGCACCGTGCCAATGCCCCAGATCCCGGGCACGCTGCTGATGTATCTGGAGATGGCCCAGTCCTCTGAGGCAATCCACACCTTGGCAGTGAGGTTGGCCAGCACCACGGACTCGAAGAACACCCTGGCCAGCTGCCTGCTGGAGAAGACGACCACCACGGTGGTCCTCGCTCGGGCCAGGTGAAGCATCATGGCCTGCATCCTCTCACTCCCCGGGTAGGCAGAGAAAGGTATGATGTCCTTGAAGGCAATGCAGATGCCCTGCTGGGGGGCCAGCTCCTCCAGTGCCTGCACCCCCAGCTGCCCGTAGTCACCATCACTGCCCACCAGCGAGATCCAGACCCACCCAAAGCTCTGTAGCAGCAGCACCAGGACCTCCACCTGGTGCTCATCACTGGGGATGGTGCGCAGAAACGAGGGGTAATACCGCTTCACTCCGAGCATCCCACTGCTGGCCTCGTAGCTGACCTGTGGGGGTTCCGTTCAGCAAGTTCAGTGGCATCAGTCTCAACTCAGCCCCCCCCCACCCACTGCTGGCCCTTTGCTGGGTACTGGGACCTGGGGAGGAGGGACACCTGGTTCCTGCCCTGGCCCTCAAGGAGAGCTCTGCTGGACATAGGAGGCTGACAAAGTACATCTGGAGAAGAGGCAGAAACCCAAGGGGAAGCTATGAGAGAGAAAGGGGAAGGGAACAGAAGCTGCACAGAGGGAGTGAAATGACCCAGGAGGTCAGAGGCAGATGACCTGTCTAGAAGAAGGAGCACAAAAGTCGGTATGTCTGGTCAGGGCAGGAGGCCTTAATTGTCAGGCTCAGAGACTTGGTCTTTATCTATAGGCCACGGGGAGCCCCTAAATGTTTAGCCAGAGAAGTGATATGGTCCAACTTGTGCTTTAGGAGTGTATCTCCGATTTCAATGAGGAACATGTTAAAGACCAGAGTCGGGAGAACCCTTAGAAGGCTGATGGAATCGTCTAGATGACAGAAGTTGGTGGTCTGAGTTAGAGCTGTGGCAGTGGTGAGGTAGAAGAGGGGATGGACTGAGCAGCATTTAGAAGGTAAATGCAGAGGCCATGGTGATAGGCTAACTGTGGGGGTCGGGGGCAGAGGAATGTAGGTAGGCCTGCTAATTTCCTGAATTGAGTAGAGAAGCAGGAGGGGGGGATGCAGGAAGAAAGAAGCTCCAGTTTTCTAGGGAGGTAAGCTCAGTTTGGGGCCTGCTGGGTCCATGCAGTGGAGACCCCGGATGAGCTTCCAGGAAGGAGGCTCAGAGCTTAGAACACAGGACAGAAGTTAGAGAATGGGAAATTGACCCATGGGGCTCATAGCCTGTGTAGGGGTTCTGAATGAATTACCCCAAGATATGCCTTCTTGGCACGTGGGCTAATTTCCAGTTCGACATAATTAAGGCACAAAAGACTCAGGAGAAAATGTTGACCTTTCCCCTAACTGCCTGAAAGAATTTAGATCTCCAGGTTAGGAAACTGTCACCAAGGAGAACTACAATATAATAGGAACTAGGTGTGGTGGGAAGGGGGGAATCTTAGCAAAGTCCAATTTGTTATAAAATTCCTATGTCCCTTTGTTTCTGGAAGGACTGGCAAACATTTGTTTACTAAACATTTACTCTCTTTTCTCTTCCTATGAATTGTGTTCCTCTCCTTTGAAGTCCCAGACCCCTACCAGCTTCTCCTTAGTTCGGAATAGCATATAAGCCTCATTTTACCTGTCTTTGAACCTCTGATGTTTATGTGGATTCCCTATACCTATGTAATTTTGACATTCTCCTGTTAATCTGTCTTATGTCAATTTAATGTTTGGACCAGCCAGAAGACTCTTGAACAGTAGAGGAAATTTTTTACTCCCAACGCCTGCTTGGGAAAGGGAGCATCCCGTACTTTGGTAATCATCCACTTTTTCAGAAGAGATGGGAGAGATTCTCTAAAGGAGACTGAGAAGGAGGAGGAGGGGCCACAAGTAAGAGAAGGTAGGTCATAAATGCTGGGGAAAGAATGTCACCAAAGGACCGGTCAAGAATGTCACAGAATTGGGCGCCTGGGTGGCTCAGCGGGTTAAAGCCTCTGCCTTCGGCTCAGGTCATGATCCCAGGGTCCTGGGATCCAGCCCCGCATCGGGCTCTCTGCTCAACAGGGAGCCTGCTTCCTCCTCTCTCTCTGCCTGCCTCTCAGTCTAGTTGTGATCTCTATATGTCAAATAAATAAATAAAATCTTAAAAAAAAAAAAGAATGTCACAGAATTGTCCTGTCAGGTAAAAAGGGACTGAAAAGCATTTGTTGGATTTGGAGACCTAGAAAGCCCTCCAGATCACAACAAAGTCCTCCAGATCTCCAGATCACAGAGCAGGAGTGGTGGGACAGTGGCCAGGGCAGGAGGTTGAGAAGCAAATGGCAAGAGGGAGAAGCAAACAAGACTAGAAGGCCCTGCAGGTAAGTTTCCATGGAAAGAGGGCAGAGGGAGGACAGTGCTCAGAGGGGAGGTGCCTAAAAGATGGGGAGGTCGGAACAGGCTTACAGGCAGAGGAGGAAGCCTAGGAAAGGCTGACAAGCAGAGGAGGGGGCAAGGCCCAGGGGGACAGCCCTCTGAGTGGTGGACCACACCTCTCTGAGCCTAAGCCTGAGCCTGGACAGGGAGAGGAAGGCAGGAAGGAAGAAGGAGGGCAGGGGAGAAGTGGAGAAGTCTGTGGGGCAGGAAACAAAGGGTGTTCCATTCTTCATAAAGAAGACAATGGTGGGAGGAGAGTGAAGGGCAGTGGTTTCAAAGGAGAATGGGTTTTCTCAGGATCACTGAAGCAAGAAAGTCTGGAGGCAGCACTTGGGGAGGAAGAAATGCTGGCGTCAGGACTGTGACGGGGCAGAGCCCCCTGCAATGTGACTCATGAGTGGTGACCACCCAGAAGATCCAGGGGGCCAGACTGGCCTTGGGGCCGAGCAGTTCCAGCCCACCACCCCCAGCCGCAACTGGACTTGCCCAAAGGGGAGATGGACACACTGCCGGGGCCCCCAGCTTACCAGGGGCACCAGAAAGGGGCTCAGCAGGGCTGCGGTGGTGGCAGCGTGGCTGGTGGTGTCGGGCCCAATCACTGCCAGCGCGGCAGGGGAGTAGTGGGCAGGGTTTGCCTGGACCTCTATGTGATGCGTCCCCAGCACGGAGAGCACATTTAGTGTGGCATACACGTTGGCCGACTCGGAGCACACGTCGTACAGCTGGTAGCCCAAGGTGACGTTAGGCAACAGGATCGTGGAGTTGTTGATCTCCTCGATGCCAAAGCGCATGGCCTGGAAGAGGTGGTAGCCATGGCCGTTGAAGCTCTTGGGTCTGTGGAGAGAGCCCAGCTGAGAGCTAAGAAGAGCAAGGCCTTGCTGCAACCCTCTTTGGAGGGTAGGAAGGAAACTCAGAGGTCATCTGTCCAGTGCCCATAACCGTGACCTCAGTGTGGGCCCTGTGCCGTACACACAGTTGTGTTAACAGGCCTTTGGGTGGGGTGGGGGGGGGGTACAGGTTGGAGAAACCGCAAACCGTGCCCCCCCATAAGCATATTAGCGCTGGAAGGCGGATCAAGTCCGGTATCGGAGACACCTGCCGCGGCTGGGGTTCTCCAGAGAAACAGAGCCAACTGGATGTACAGAGAGGAAGGAAGGTGGTTTTAATGAGTCGGCTCACGTGGTTGTGGGGCCAACAAGTCTGACGTGTGCAGGGCAGGCCGGAAATGCCCTCAGCGGCTGATGCTGCAGTCTTGAGTGTGAAGGCCGAATTCCTTCCTTATTAGGGGACCTCAATCTTTCCTCTTAAGGTCTTCAGCTGATTGGATGAGGCCCACCCACATGACGGAAAACCATCTGCTTTACTCACCGTGTTGAGTTAAATGTTAAGCTTCACGGCAGCATCTAGTCATGTGTTTGGCCAAACAACTGGGCACCACACCCTAGTTAGGCTGACACAAAAAGTTAACTGCACACCTGTTTAACCTCGTTTAACTAGTGCTTCTCACCAGGACACTCATGAATATGGTGAGGGCCTGTGTTCCTCACTGCCTCTTGGGAACTACTGGCTGCATCCCTACAGGGACATGGTTCAGGTCTGCTGAAGAGTGTGCAGGCACATTCCCCCTCCCACCCTCTGTGCCTGCTGGAAGGGTCTTGCATCATTTCTATCACTTCTGTCCTTGCGTCCCTCAGAGGAGACTCAGTGTCTCCCACCGTGATGCCTTCAGAAGTGGGTGTCCATGTGTCTCCTCTTCCCCAAATCTTCTCTTCCCTGGCTCCTATCTGTAGCTCTTGGGGGCCAGTCTTCATGCACTAGGCTTTCCAGAACCTTCATCCTGTGTGAATTTCAGATGTGCCACTGAGTCCCAGTCCATCATCGAGCATCCCAAAGCTTTGACTTGCACAGATGGGACACAGCTTATCTTCTTTAGGAGAAAAGCAGAAGTTTTCCTCTACCAACTGTCAACTTCAGGAAGGCAAGGCACCGATCTAAGATATCTTTGCTAAACTCCTAAAGCATCTACTCCTTCCCTCTCCTCCTCATGGGAAACCAGCCTTGCTTGCCATTGGGAGACTCAGGAGTTTGAACCTGGAGAGGAGGAGGGAGGGCATGGAAGCCAGGAAAAGCCATGCTTGCTTAATCCTCTTTTTTTTTTTTTTCAAGATTTTATTTATTTGACAGCAAGAAAGGGAACACAAGCAGGGGGAGTGGGAGAGGGAGAAGCAGGCATCCTGCCAAGCAGGGAGCCTGATGAGGGACTTGATCGCAAGACCCTGGGATCATGACCTGAGCCAAAGGCAAACACTTAACTGAGCCACCCAGGCCCCCCATGCTTGCTTAATCCTTGTCACCTCTTATGTCACAAAGCCTAGAAACAACTAGAAGGGATTACCAAAAAAAAGCACTCTAATAGCCAGGACAAAATAACATACTACAAAGTGGAACCTGAGCAGAAGTGCCAGGGAAGGGGCTCCGGGTGGCTCAGTTGGTTGGGCATCTGCGTTTGGCTCAGGTCGTGACCCACAGTCCTGGGACTGAGTCCCACATTGAGCTCCCTGGTCAGTGGGGAGCGTGCTTCTCCCTCTGCCCCTCCCCCTACTTGTGCTTGCTCCTTCTCTGTCAAATAAATAAAATCTTAAAAAAAGAAGAAGAAGGAGAAGAAGAAGTTGAAGAAGGAGGAGGAGGGGGAGGAGGGGAAGGAGAACGGGTGCCAGGGAAGGTCTAGCCAGGGCCTGAAGGTGGTGGCTGTAGGATGGCGAGGGCCTGGAGGTGGTTCAGATGGCAGCCCCAGAGGCAGAAAGGGCACGGTCTTCACCAAGGAGGGCCAGCAGAGGGCCTTGCCTTTTAGGCACAGGACCCCTCACTCACCTGTCACAGACAGTCACCGTGGGCCTGCGTCTCACTCCCGGACAGTGAGAGTGCACAGGGAACAGACCTGCAAGGAGGTAATCCCCGGGGAGGCTGAAGTCAGGAGACAGTTCTGTGTTGTGGCAGCCGAGGGCCCAGCAGCAGGAGAGGGAGAGCTGCAGGCTGACCAGGTGAGCTGCCAGGAGTGACATGCTGGCCAGACGCTCCTGTGCCTGGCATGGCCGAGCAGAGCTCTCTGACCACGTTGCCGTTTAAATAGAATAGACAGCAGCTGCCCAGATGCTTCCCAATTTCATGCCTGTGTCAGAGGTGGGGCTGAAACCCAGTTGTAGGAACCTGGCTGCTTGCCTTGGCCTTCTGGGCCTGCGGTCCTACTCAGGAACTGGGCAGGGGGAAGCCACGGATGCAAACCACGGCATGCTTATGGCTTCTGTCCTTGCTCTGGTGCCTGTGGTTTCACCTGACTCAGAAAGGGAGCCCCAGGGGCACTTGGCTGGCTGCCTGGGTTAAGCAACTGACTCTTGATCTTGGCTCAGGTCTTGATCTCAGGGTTTTGGGTTAAAGCCCCATGCTGGGCTCCACCCTGGGCACTGATCCTACTTAAAGAAACAGAGAAAGGGAGCCTTGGGATTTGGGGGGATGGTGGTCAGAGACAGGAGGCAGGGACAAAGCTTCTCTGGGGGACAGAATGTGGAGGCTCGTGTGGATTTTATTTTATTTATTTTTAAAAGATTTTTTTTAAAAGATTTATTTATTCATTCATTTGACAGAGATCACAAGTAGGCAAGAGAGGCAGGCAAGGAGAGAGAGGAGGAAGCAGGCTCTCCGCAGAGCAGAGAGCCCGACATGGGACTTGATCCCAGGACCCTGGGAAAGCAGAGGCCCCAACCCACTGAGCCACCCAGGCACCCTATTTTTAAAAGATTTAAAAGATTTTATTTATTTGACAGAGAGAGAACCAAAGAGCACAAGCAGAGGGAATGGCAGAGGGAATGGCAGAGGGAGAGGCAGAGGGAGAGGGAGAAGCAGGCTCTGCATTGAGCAGAGAGCCCAATGCGGATCTCGATTCCAGGCCCCTGGGATCATGACCTGAGCCTAAGGCAGAGGTCCCCTGAGAGCTGTGGATCTTAGAACCTTTTACCCGGGCCTCAGTTTACTAAATGAGACATAGCTTTGAGTTGACCTCCTCCCAGCCTCAGTTTTCTGACACAAATTTTGAGTGAATCGTGGTGGGTTAGCCTTGTTATTCACTGGGGCTCCGGTCAGCCCGAAGACAACTGCATGCAAACACAGTATGCAAATAGACCGGTTTTGCTTAAATCGCCAATCCTGGTTCTTTTTCTGCAAGAAAAAAAATTCCAAGTGGATTTCCGGAGTGGTGGCCCAGGACTCAAAGCGGGGTATCTGGCCGGGGTGGGGCTTTTGCATAATGTAAATGGAGCCAGCGGAGGGACGGCCCGGAGGGGTGTGGCCAAGGCTGAGGCCCTGGAATCCCCAAGCCCGCGGGAGCCTCGGAGGGGCCAGTGGAGGCCCAGGTGCGCTGCCGGGGCCACCGGTAGAGGGCGCTCGAGGCTCCCAGGCCGCTTCTTTCAGCCTCTCGACGGGCCGCGGGGCGGAGCGACTGGGTCTCGCGAGATTCTCGCGCGGCCGGCGCCGGTGGCCAGCATGGCGGACTCGCAGTTGATGCTGAAGCGGGGTCCTTTACGCTCCACGTGGCTGCGTGCCCGCAAGACACGGACACAGCTCGTTCTCAGCCGCCGGCCCCGCCGCCGGCTCGGGACCCTGCGCTGGTGCGGCCGGAGGCGCCTGCGGCGGCGGCTGCTGCAGGCTCAGGCAGCCGGCGCGGACTGGCGGGAGAGCGGCTGCCTGGTGTCGCGCGCGGCGACCCGGAGGCCCAAGAGCGCGGCCCCCAGCCGGGCTCCGGCCGCAGCCCCCGCCCCGAGCGGCCCCGCGAGCCTCCCCATACCGCCGGTGCGGCCGGCCGGCCCGGGCCGCGCACTGGTGCTGCTGCCGCTCGAACAGGTGGGTCGCGCCGGAGGGGCTGGCGGAAGACCCTACTCGCTCTGCAGGTCCCCGGGCGCAGGTCGAGCGCATTCCTCCTGGCGGTGGTGCTGAGCCGGGGAACCAGGGCCGACCCTGCTGTGGGATTCTAGGTTTTCAGAGCTGAAGGGGGTAGTGGTAAATAATACTAGTAGGTCCCATTTACTGGGTGCTTAGGAAATGCCAGGCTCTGTGTTCTACGTGTTTCAGGCTTGCGAACCCTTTTACTACTCCTAGCCCCTATGGAGTCGTTACCGTATTTCCGGAAGTTTGCAGACGAAGAAACTGAGGTACAGCTTAGGTAGCTTGATAAGAGGTGCGCAGTAGAGGCAGAGCTGGTATTCAAACACACGCAGCCTGATGGCAGGTCCTGTGCTCCTCACTTGGACGCCGCTCTCCGAGGTCTTCCTCCAGTTCAGGAGGAAGGTGGCTGGCAGTGGGCCTTGGCGGAGGTAGGGATCCGTGAGAACGGCAGACCCAGTTCATTGGGACCCCCTCGTTCGTGTGTCCGGATACACCAGCTATCTCTCTAGCTGTCCTTGGATGTGAAATTAGGTTAGAGATATTGAGTGTCCGATGGTCACGTAGTACGATGTATTGTTATTTGGAAATCCCCTCCCCTTGGGTATGTGAATAGCAATTAAGAGTTTAGAAAACTTAAAAAAAAAAAAAAGAGGGGGTGCCTGGCTGGCTCAGTGGGTGGAGCATGTTACTTTTGACCTCAGGTTGTCACTTCCAGTCCCATCTTGGGCATACAGTTTAGTTTAGTTTGTTTGTTTGTTTTTAAAGATTTTATTTATTTATTTGTCAGAGAGGGAGAGAGAGAGCGAGCACAGGCAGACAGAGAGGCAGGCAGAGGCAGAAGGAGAAGCAGGCTCCCAGCCGAGCAAGGAGCCCGATGTGGGACTCGATCCCAGGACGCTGGGATCATGACCCGAGCCGAAGGCAGCCGCTTAGCCAACTGAGCCACCCAGGCGTCCCTAGAGTTTAGTTTAAAAAAAAAAAAAGTTTAGAAAATTTCAGTCTCCAGCAACAGACTTTGTAACGTCACAGTTTCCTTTCTCTGTCCTTCTTCGCTAGGGTTTTACTTTTAGCGGGATCTGTCGTGTGACTTGCCTCTATGGCCAGGTGCAGGTCTTTGGCTTTACCATCAGCCCAGGCCAGCCTGCCCGAGATGTCTTCTCTGCCTACACGCACTCGCGCTTGACCATCAATGCCGTTCATTATTCCATGCCTGAGAAAAGCAAGAAGGAGATGAAAAGGGAAGCCCGAGCTTTGCTCAGATCTCATCTTAATCGGGGTAAGGAAAAAAACTGGATAATTTCCTGAGGGTATATTACAATAAGGCTGCTATTTTTAGATCCTTCCTATTGCACACTCTTACGTCTCTATTTAAAGTGAAACTTGTTTTCACCATTTTACAGATGAGAAAAATGGCCCCAGGCCACACAACTAGTTACCGTGTAGCAAAAGCAAACCTGGATTGACTTTTCCATCCAGGTGTGTTCCTTGTATGCAGTGTGGTTTCCTGAAGAAAGCTTTCGAATGTAATTCCTGCTCTCAAAAAGTTGACAGTTCAGCGGAGGAGAAGGTGGTCCTAAAACAGTGTAGAATTTAATGGAGTTACTATTTCTAAGGTAGTTTATTTTTCTCTTTACAGATGACAGATGTTGGTTGATGAAGAATTTTTCTCCTCTGTGTTCCATTGTGATGCTCGAACAACTGAAGACTTCCACCATGAACTTCTTAGTCAGCCATCCAGGTTTATCTTACGTTTTCGTGCAAGAGGTAGGACTAGGACCAGTTTTCATTCAGTTTTGCTAATTATTTTCGTAAGAAAAGTCATGTCAGCTGACTGTGGGATGCCCCCTCGGAAGACCAGTTGTAGGTTGTACAGTGTCATGTGTGAGTACAGTAAAATAGCGTAGAAAGGCATATCATGAAAAACACATTGTCTCCCCTTCTGTGTTAGTTTTATTCCCCCGTGGAAGCCATCTTTTCATATTGTAGGTGTTTGTTTTTAATTTTTTTTTTAATTTTATTTATTTATTTGACAGAGAGAGAGAGTGAGAGATCACAAGTAGACAGAGAGGCAGGCAGAGAGAGAGGGGGAAGCAGGCTCCCCGCTGAGCAGAGAGCCTGAGGACGCTGAGATCATGACCAGAGCCGAAGGCAGAGGCTTAACCCACTGAGCCACCCAGGCGCCCTCATACTGTAGGTTTTTAAGTGCTTTTTGGAATTTTACTTTATTTATTTATATTTTTTCCAAGGTGTTTTTTTGTTTTGAATTTTAAGTGCAATCTACCCCTCAGCATGGGGCTTGAACTCATGACCCAAAGATCAAGGGTTGCATGCTCTACTGACTGCATTTCGGTGCCCCGCCTGTCGGAAATTTTAAAATGGTTATCTTTTTTTTTTTTTTTTTAAGATTTTACTTATTTGGCAGAGACACAGTGAGAGAGGGAACACAAGCAATGGAAGAGGGAGAAGCAGGCTTCCCGATGCGGGGCTCGATCCCAGGACCTTGGGATCATGACCTGAGCCTAAGGCAGACGCCTAACCAACTGAGCCACTCAGGTGCCCCTAAAATGGTTAACTTTTTATCTTGATTTATTAACTTGAGATAGTGTAAATTTCCTCTATGAATGTACTTCAGCGTACTTAATAATTTCTTCCATCTCTATTTTCACCTCCAAGTTTTTGCTGACCATGTCACTAATTTCTTTTTTAAATTTTTTAAATATTTATATTTTTTTATTAACATATAATGTATTTGTTTCAGGGGTATAGGTCTATGAGTCATAAGTTCATAATTCATAGTGCTCACCATAGCACATACCCTCCCCCATTGTCCATCACCCAGCCCCCCCCCCCCCATTGCAGCATCTCTCAGTTTATTTCCTGAGATTAAGAGTCTCTTATGGTTTATCTCCTTCTCTGGTTTCGTCCCATTTCATTTTTTCCTCTCCTCCCCCATCATTTTCTGCCTTGTTTCTCAAATTCCACATAATTAGCGAGATCATATGATAATTGTGCTTCTCTGATTGACTTATTTCATGTTACTAATTTCTTAGTCAAGTTCTGTGGCTTTAATTGTCTCCCATGGGCCATACATTGAACCTAATCTGCAGGATTATGGGGCTGACTGGATGCGAGATGGGGAAGAACCGAGGAATACATGCTTTTGGGTGCAGGGGGTTACTGAAATGGGGGCATGTGGGAGGGGCAGATTGAGATCTTCACCTTGACATGCCTGTTCGACATTCCATTGGAGTTGTCCCATGGGCAGTTGCACATGTGAATCTGGAGTTAGGAGCTTTCCACAGAGTGGCCCAAAGGCCGAGAGGTAGGATAATAACACCAAGGAAGATGATACAGAAAGACAAGGGGATTCAAAGTCACAGCTCTTTGGCACTTCAAAGAAGAGATCTAGATGAAGGAGCAGAGAGACTGAGAGGAGGGGTCACTGATGTTGGAAAAAAACCAGGCAACTGTGATCAGGAAGTCTTCAGAGGAGCTGGACGTGAACAGTTGTGTCACTTGCCGCTGGTGGTAGTTGGGGCCCGAGGACGGAGCTGGGAGGTAGGAGCCTCTTTCGGACACCCGCAGAGGCGGTAGGCTGCTGAGGGGGATGGCCTCACCACATCAGGGTACAGGAGCCTAGGGAGGGAGGAACTCTCGGGTTTAACAATAAGGGATTTTGCTTCTGTAGAGTTTAGCTGTAAAGGGAAGGGAAGAAATGACACAGTAATTGGAGAAGTGTGGCCAGAGTTTTGGTTTTTTTGCTAAAATGGATGTAAAACCCAGCATGTGTGAAGACAACAGGTGGGAATGATCAGACCCGGGGAGGGGGTGCTGAGGATGCAGCGGAGGGAGGTGAGAGCGGAAGTGAGGCGGCCGCCGAGGGAGGGCCTCTGGCTCTGGCGTCTGTGGGAGGGGCCGGCCTGGAGAGCTCTGGCAGTTCACCCGGAGTAGCTGGTGCACGCAGAAGTTCTCTTTTTGATTGTCTCGTCCCGCTCCAGCAAACGGGTCAGGGCCATCACTGAGTGGGAGCAGAGCTAGTGGGCAGGTGTCGGGCTGGAAGTGAGCGGAGAAGGCATGCAGTGAGCGTGGGGGCGTGAGCAGACTGTTGTGATGGTGTCCGTTTCATCTAGCGCAGACCCAGTAGCCGGGTGAGGGCCGTGGGGGAGGAAATGGGAACCCCATGTCACCAGGCCCTTGCCTCTTGCAAGTGAAGTTTCCAAACACCTAGAAAACACCTGTTTTCATTCATTTTCGGCTTAATTTTTTTTTCTGGGATGTCACCACCACGATTTATATTCCTTATGCTCCTGCTTGGGTAACTCCCCCCCCCCCCCACTATGTGTTAACATGTTGTAGAGTTATTTTTTCATACAAGGCAGTGACCTTTATATGATGTCATTTTACAAGATGCCCTTATTTTGCCCTCTGTGATTGATAGTTGGGCACAGTACAGAGTTTTTCCCTCGAAACCTTGAAGGCCTTGCTGCTCTGTTTCCTAGAATCCAGAGTTGCTGATAGGAACTGATTCTCGTTTCTTTTATGATGTCTTTACCCTGGGGTTGGTGAATTGCATGAGGGTATGGTCGTGAGTGGGTCCCTTCCTTGATCTCTTCATCATGGAGGCCTTGTTCCCTCCGAGCCCCGCCGGCTGCAGTGAGGGCTGCTCCTCCTTTCCTTGGGTTGGTCAGTGGCTTCCTGGTGCTTCTGCTAGAGCGCTCGTGGGCGTAGTGGGCCTGTCTGCAACCTTCTTCCAGCCCGGTCTGCACGCGTTCATTGTCTTTAGACCTTATGTCTTTGGAGACGGCCTTGATTTTGTTCTAAAGCACCAACCTGTTCAATGTGTATGGTCTCTGTTGGATTGTCCTTGTGGCAGCTGCTTTTTAAACTTGGACACGGGCACCTGGGTGGCTCAGTGGGTTAAAGCCTCTGCCTTCGGCTCAGGTCAGGATCCCAGGGTCTTGGGATCGAGCCCCGCTTTGGGGTCTCTGCTTGGCGGTGGCCTGCTTCCTCCTCTCTCTCTGCCTGCTTCTCTGCCTATTGTGATCTCTGTCTGTCAAATAAATAAATAATCTTAAAAAATAAAAAAATTTAAAAAAATAAATAAACTTGGACACATTTTCCTTCCCTGCGGGGTCTCTTGCAGAGGTGATGGCAGCTTGGAAGTACGTGTGAGCCAGGAGGACAGGCACGGAAACGACCGGGGGAGTAGCTGACGAGACTCCCTGAAGGGATGGCTGTGGCGGGGAAAGAGGGGGCCTCAGGTCTACCGTCCCTAGCTTCACGACTGTTTGAGGCTTACTAATTTAGAACTGGAGGAAGAAACGTGCACTTGTGTTCATGTTTTCTTAAAACTCAAATTGTTAATTTCAGAGTCCAACCTTCCAGATTAACTCTGAACATTTAGCCCTGAGGTCTGTTGGCATTAGAAGAGAGAAGAAGAAAAACGGCCTTCGCTTGACAGAGAGTGCCCTGTCGGCCATGGAGGAGTTGGTCACCGTGTCCTGTGGTGAGTGACCTGGTGATAAAGGAGCATTCATCCCTCAGGGCCTCAGACAATCACGAGTCACCTGTCGAGCCCTAAGGAAGGTGGCTAATTTGAGGCGTTAATGTTTGTTTTGCCTCCAGAAGAAGTAGACGGCTGCCCTGTCATTCTGGTTTGTGGATCTCAAGACGTTGGAAAGTCAACATTTAATAGATACCTCATTAACCAGTTGCTAAACAGGTAAGAGTGTTTTTATTTTTGTTAAGATTTTTATTAGATTTGGGTCATGAAATAGGATTTTTGATTTAAGAAACTAGATGGGAATCCATCTTGACTTCACGGTGGGGATTATCTCCAAGTCTGTGCCAAGGTGCTCAGCGGGGGGATGGCACTCCCTGTTAGACCGTGTTTTAGACCGAGGCACATCGGCCTCTCGGGGTGAATTGATCGTGTCACTTACCAGTGTCTTTGTGAGAAGAGTCACGTGGTCTCAGAATCTGTGTTTGTCCATACCCAGAGGTTCCGAGTAGGGAGCAGTTCTGCTGTGTTTTGAAAATCGGGTTTTAGGAAAGACAAAGTTGTATCCATATTATGAACGGGTACTGTGACCATGCTTGCATCACATTCTCTTTTTATATTTGTTTTTACGTTGATTGCCGTCTTTGGAGCATTCTACCTAATAGGCTGCATGGGGTGGGTTGTGCCTGCATATTGCATAAGGTCTGTAAGATCTGATTTATTCTTGTGACAGGGGAAAGCTAGTTGAGATTTTCTTTATTTCTTTCAAATTTTCAGTATTTCCTGCGTTGACTATTTGGAATGTGACCTGGGACAGACAGAATTTACACCTCCAGGTTGCATTTCTTTACTTAATATCACGGAACCAGTTCTAGGTATGTATTACACATTTCTTTCATGTTTTGGTTTTATAAAACTCAAGTATATTGGGGCGCCTGGGTGGCTCAGTGGGTTGAAGCCTCTGCCTTTGGCTCAGGTCATGATCCCAGGGTCCTGGGATCAAGCCCCGCATCGGGCTCTGCTCAGCAGGGAGCCTGCTTCCTCTTCTCTTTCTGTCTGCCTCTGCCTACTTGTGATCTCTGTCAAATAAATAAATAAAATCTTTAGAAAAAAAAATAATAAAAAAAAAACTCAAGTATAATGATCTTAAAAAAAACTAAAAAAATTTAAGGGACGTCTGGCTGGCTCAGTAGGTAGAGCAGCTGTCGGTCTCGGGGCTGTGAGTTCAAATCTCATGTTGGGCATGGATCCTACTTTTAAAAAAATTAAAAACGGGCGCCTGGGTGGCTCAGTTGGTTAAGAATCTGCCTTTAGCTCAGGTTGTGATCCCAGGGTCCTGGGATCAGGCCGTGTGTCAGGCTCCTTGCACGGCGGGGAGCCTGCTCCTCCCTCTTTCTCTGCCTCTCCCTCCTGCGCATGCTCACATGCGCTCTCTCTCAAATAAATACAGACTCTTGAAAAAAAAATTAGTAAATAAAAACTAGAACGTAGAAAAGTGAACATTTCCCTTACCAGACTCATGGTCTTCCTGTAACTGTTCTAGCCTCCTACAAAAAAATGCTATGATACTTTTCTAGGGTTCTGTTTGGGTGCGTGGAGCTGATAGCCACTGAGTTTTGTATAAACCAGAAACGCGTCTTCCTGTGGTGTGCCCGTCGTGTGTAAACCCATATGATGATGTAAACCAAGAAATGACATTAACGTGATACTGTTAGCTTTCTTCAACATTCATGAGTTATCCTACTAGTAATGTTCTTTTTCTGGTTCAGACTCCAAAGTCCCATGTCGCTTTTTTTTTTAAATGGTAAAATATGCACAACGTGATAGTTACTGTTTGCCCTGTTGCCCCGCGTGCAGCTCAGTGACGTTACGGGCACTCACGGTGTCACGTACCCTTCACCCCTGTCTGCGTCTGAAACTTTTCCATCATCCTGAACTGAAACGCTGTGCCCGTTCAAGAACACTTGCCCCTCCTGCTCTCCTCTCTCCTCCTCTGGCCCTGTGAATTTGCCCACTCCACACTCCACGCGCCTCATGGAAGCGAAAACAGACTGTTTGGCCCTGGGAATGGTTGTTTTTTTAACTAAGCATTTTTTTTTTCTTTTTGCTTATTTTTTTATGTTTTTATCTCAGTCCAGTTAGTTAACATAGTGTCAAGTTGGTTTCGGGGTACAGTACGGTGACTCGGCACTTCCACGCGTCCCCCGGTGCTCATCAGCACTATGCCCCCCCACCCCCCAATTTCCCTCATCCCCAGCGCCCTCCAAGCACCAGGGTTTTAAGACAGGCCATATCGTAGCAGATCGTAAAAATGTATTTTCTTGTAGGCAAGTATCATTCCATTGTGTACATGTATCACATTTTGTTGACATGCTCAGCCATTGATGGACAGTGGGACTGTTGTCACTTGGTGGCTACAGGGAATCGTGCTGCTGTGAACATCCGCTTATGGTTACCTGTGCAGGTCCCTGCTTCTAGTTCTTTCAGCGAGATGCCAGCGGGGAATTGCTGGGTCATGTGGTAACGCCGTGTCTAATCTTTTGAGAAACCGCCAGCCTGTTACAGCGGCTGCATTTTGCAACCGTGGGTGCGCGGGGCTCTCGCTTCTCCACGTCTTGTCATCTGGGTGACAGCCGTCCTGTCAGGTGTGCACCAGTAACCCACTGTGGCTTTGATTTGCATTTCCCTGATGGCTGATGGTGCTGAGCCTCTCTTCCCGTGCTTGTTGGCCTTCTGTAGATCTTTGGAGAAATATCTGTGAAGTCCTTCGCCCATTTCTGAATTGCCTTGTTACTGAGTGTAGGCATTCTTTGTGGGTGTTCTAGGTGTTGATCTCTTATCAGATAAACAGTGTGCAAATGTTTTTTCCCATCCTCTAGGTCTTCTTTCTTTTTTTTCCCCCTTCTTTCTCTTTTCTTGATGGTGTCCTTCGATACACAAAAGTTCTTAATTTTTATGAAACCCAATTTCTTTTTTCTTTTGTTGAGATTCTCTTGATGTCATATCCTCAGTGTTGCTAAGTCCAATATCATTAAGATTTTTTTGATGTTCTTGGAGTTTGGTAAGTTTTAGCTCTTATATTTAATAAGTCTTTGGTCCATTCTGAATTAATTTTTGTATATGATATAGGGAAATCATCCAGCGTCATTTTTTTGCATGTGGATATCCAGTTTTCCAGTTATTATTTGTTGAAGACTGTCCTTTCCCCCATGGCATGGTCTTGGCACCCTTGTGGGAAAGCATTTGATCATGCATATGAGGGCCTATTTCTGGGCCCTCTCTTTTATGCCACTGGCCTATATATCTGTTGTTATGCCAGTTCCCTGCTAATGGAGGCATGTGAGTCCTCCCAGCTTCATTCTTTTTCAAGATCATTTTGGCCATTTGGTCCCCTTGCAATCCCGTATGAATCTGAATATCATTTTTTCCATTTCTATGAAAAAGGATGTTGAATTTTGGTTAGGGATTGCATTGATTGAATGTGTAGCTCTCCTTGGGTGACACTGGCATCTCAATTAGTGATAAATCTTCCTGTACATGAATACAGGATGTCTTTCCAGTTTCTTAGGTCGTTTTAAATTTTTTTCAGCAATTTTTTTTTAAAGATTGTATTTATTCACGAGAGACAGAGAGAGAAGGAGGCAGAGGGAGAGGGAGAAGCAGGCTCTCCACTGAGCTGGGAGCCCGATGTGGGCCCCGAACAGGACTTTGGGATCATGACCTGAGCTGAAGGCAGACGCTTCACCGACTGAGCTCCCCAGGCGCCCTCTTTCAGCAAATACTTTGTGGTTTTCAGTGTGTTAGTCTTTCATTTGGTTAGATTCATTCCTAAGGGTTGGATTCCACAACGGAATGGCTTTCCTGATTTCTCTTTCAGATTGTTCACTGTTGGTATGTAGAAACACACAGGGTTTTTGTGTGTTGACTGTGTACCCTGCAACTTTTCTGAATCCCCGTGCTAGCTCTCGTAGGTTTCTTGTGGATATTTTTGGGTTTTCTGGATAGATCATCACCTGTGACTAGAAATAGTTTCACTCTTCCTTTCCAGTCCGGATGCCTTTGATTTCTCTTCCTTGTCTCCTGGTGCTCTCTGGCCGGGACCTCCAGGACAGTGCTGTGTAGAAGAAAACGTCTCTTTCTTGTTCCTCACCTTAGAGAGAATGTTCTCCCCAGATGGATGCTGTCAGGCGCGGGTGCCAGACTGGTCAGGTGCTTTTTCTGTCGAGGTACCTGTGGGGTTTTTGTTTGTTGACTTTCAAAAAAGGCAGATGATAGATCAGGTTGCTGGAGGTGTTGTGGATTTAACCGACTTTTTGACAAAAATAAGTAGGGCAGGGGCGCCTGGGTGGCTCATTGGGTTAGGGCCTCTGCTTTCGGCTCGGGTCATGGTCCTGGGGTCCTGGGATTAAGCCCTGCATCGGGCTCTCCTCCTCTCTCTCTGCCTGCCTCTCTGCCTGCTTGTGATTTCTGTCAAATAGATAAATAGAATCTTTAAAAAAAATAATAATAATAGGGACGCCTGGGTGGCTCAGTTGGTTAAGCAGCTGCCTTCGGCTCAGGTCATGATCCCAGCGTCCTGGGATCATGACCCAAGCCGAAGGCAGAGGCTTTAACCCACTGAGCCACCCAGGTGCCCCTGTTTTTACAGTTTTATCAAAACTGCTTGTTTGGACTTTGCTTTCCAGCTGGTTTCATTGTTCCTTCTTTTCTTTCACGTCTTCCCTAGTCCGTTTACTTTTCTTCTCCTTTCTCACCCCTTTACTGTTTCAGCAGGTGTTTCCCAGACAAGGGCACTCTGCTACATAGTCATGATGCGGCCACCGAGTCAGGGTAGCGACTCGGCCGTGGTGCTGTCCCTCTTCTGCCCTCCAGCCACCTGCCCGGGCCCCGTGTGTGTTTGCAGGTCTTTGGCTTCTCCAGTCTGGAGCATCCCCTCCAGCTTTTCTTACCTTTATGACCTTGATGGTTTGTCAAGGAGGAGTGCATTTGTCCAGTGCCCCCGTGGTTTGCTTGAGATGTGGTGCGTGTTCTCAGCACGTCTTATCAACAGGCTGCCAGTTTGCCCCGTCACCAGAGCTGAGCTCTGGTCATTTGTTAAGTAAGCTTTTGCCAGCGTTTTCCACTCTGTAACTAGGTGTGTCGTTTCTTCCGGGGTGTCACTGCTTGTAGATCTCGGTGCACAGAGCTAGGAAATGCATGCTTAGCCCCGCATGTGCACGTACGTGTGTGTGTGTGTGCGCGCGCGTGTGGGCACACGCATACGTATGTGTACGTACTCTACGTCTCTGTCTGTACGTACGTTCCCAGTGTATTAAGAGCCACGAGTTTACTGCGGTCGTTCCGATTCCTGTCTGACGGCCCGGGCTTATTCTGGTTAGCCTCTCCCTTCCACGTCTGTAAGTCTCATCTCTGACGAGAAGAACCGTGGCTGTGATTATTGCCCATGTATTTTCATATTTACTCAGTCCTTTTGTATTTGTTCAGTCTCTCTGCTGTTCAGGCCCCTTCCTCAGCTGTGGGCTGCCCAAATCCCCAGCCGCACCCTTGAGAGCCTTGCCAGCCCTGTCCCAGGTGGCCTGGCACCAACCACAGTGACCAAGGCCCTCACCCTGCCCGATGTTGCTGTGTGGTCCTGGTCACCACCTGCTGAGTGAGCTCCTGGCCCAGCCAGAGAGGGGAGTTAGCTCAGGCCTGACAGACGGGGGCTGCGATTAGAAGCATCTGCTCTGGAGCCCGCCCACTGGGGTTCAAGTCCAGCTGCAAGCTCTTCGGGCGTGACCTTGGTCAGGTTAATCTGTGTCCTCCTCTAAAAATGGAGATAGTAATACTGCCTAGCTCATAGAGATTTTATGAACATTGGAGACCACGTGTGAAGTGCATGGGACGTAGTAAGTGCTAGGTTCCCACAAGTTACTGCCCTTGTTCTTATTTGTCCTTTCGCCAGAATGTCCCCGCTGCAGGCTGCGTGGTGTGTTGTTCGCGGGTGTGTGCTCAGTGTCTGGAACAGGGTTCAGAGTGTTACAGGTGCTCAGTGAATGTTTGCTGAGTGGGAGCGCCTTAGGACAGAATGTGGATTAACTGTAAAAATGAGCATGTCTTAGTATGGAGTTGGAAGCTTAGTTGTGTTTTGTTTTGTTTTGTTTTTAGTTTAAGAGAGAGCACGAGCAGAGAAGTGAGGGAGAGGGAGAAGCAGACTGCCCACTGAGCAGGGTAACCCAGTGGAGGCCTCAATTCCAGGACCCTGAGATAGTGACCTGAGCAGAAGGCGGACACTCAACCGACTGAGCCACCCAGGCGCCTGGAAAGCTTAGATTTCTTTTTATTTATTTATTTATTTAAGATTTTATTTATTTGACAGAGACACAGCAAGAGACAGAACACTGCAGGGGGAGTGGGAGAGGGAGAAGCAGGCTCCCTGCTGAGCAGGGATGCGGGGCTCGATCCCAGGACCCTGGGACCCTGACCTGAGCTGAAGGCAGGCACGTAACGACTGAGCCACCCAGGCGCTCCAAAGCTTAGATTTCTGAAAATGGGATCCAGCTACTGTTAGTAGTAGGATGTCTGGTAGGATGGTCTTTGATTTCCTAAGGATTTTGGTCACTGCTGATGGCCGAAGCAGAACCCTCACATTCATTCATTCATTCATAAACGATTTTATTTACTTATTAGAGTAGGAGCACAAGCAGGGAAGAGGAGCAGAGGGAGAAGCAGGCTCCCCACTGAGCAGGAAGCCTGATGTGGGGCTCGATCCCAGGACCCCAGGATCATGACCCGAGCTGAAGGCAGACACGTCACCAGCTGAGCCACCCAGGCGCCCCCCACCTCACCTTTTTTTCAATAGTCACAGATTCAAACTCTTACCTTCATCTTCCTAGGACCACCTTTCACCCACCAGAGGACACCACAGAAAATGGTGTACTATGGGAAACCGTCTTGTAAAAACAACTATGAAAATTATATTGAGATAATAAAGTATGTGTTCAGTTCCTACAAGAGGGAGTCCCCTCTCATCGTCAACACAATGGGCTGGGTGTCAGGTAAGCCCGCGGAGGCGCGTGTGGCCGGAGAGGAGGGGCAGCGCGAAGGGCTCTGGCTTCAGGCGGTAGCGTGGGGCCCAGCTTTAGGAGACGCTTCCTCGTGGTCCTTTCTTTGTCTCGGAACAGCTGTGCCATCTCCTCACGGCAGCGTGTCGCTGTTTGATTAGCGCGCCAGCTGCTTGTGTCCTCTCCCTCACAGACAAAGGGCTTTTGCTTCTCATCGATCTCATCCGGCTGCTGTCTCCCAGCCACGTCGTGCAGTTCAGCTCTGGCCGCAGCAAATACATGCCGAACCTGACCCCTGCCTACGTGGACGACACGGACGGCCTGTACACCAAGAGCACGTCCAGAGCCCGCAACAGAGGTTTCCAGCTGGCGGAGTTCACGGAGAGTTTGGAGTTTGCCGACGAAGAAAAGGAGAGTCCAGTTGTGTTCACTGGACATACACTGATGTGTGTCCAGTCGGACTTTGCGTTTAGGAAAACTCCAAGAAACAGGTAATTAAACCGTCATGGCTGGAGAATGTAGTTGTTCTGTGCAGTGGAACGAGGCCTGCTGCCCTCGGTTCCTTAGAAGGAATGAGTCCTCCACGAGCTTTTGAATCTGTCTCACAGCCCTGTGTTCATGAAGGAGAACCTGTTCTTTTCTGAGCTGTTACAGTCCCAACGGAAACACAGGCAGCCTCCGATTTGAGGGGGTGTGACTTTTCAATTTTCCCACTTTGTGTTGGTGTTAAAGCAGTACACACTCGGTGGAAACCGTACTTTGGGTTTTGGTCTTTCCCTGGGCAAGCACGATGCTGTACGGCGCCCTGTCCTGAGGCTGGGCCGTGGCAGTGGTCCACGGCTCCGGGTCAGCCTGGAGGGTGAGCCACGGGGGCAGACGCCATTCTGCGCCCACACAACAGGCTCTGTGTTCGGTGATTCTGCCCAGCGGAGGCTAATGTGAGTGTCCTGAGCTCGTTTAAAGTAGCTGAGGCTGGGCGCCTGCGTGGCTACGTCAGGAAGCCTCTGTCTTCGGCTCAGGTCACGGTCCCAGGGTCCTGGGATCGAGCCCCGCATCGGGCTCCCTGCTTGGCGGGAAGCCTGCTTCTTCTCCCTCTGCCACTCCCCTTGCTTGTGTTTCCTCTTTTGCTGTGTCTTTCTGTGTCAAAAAAATGAATAAAATACTTAAAAAAATAAAGTAGGTGAGGCTGAGTCGTGACGCTCGGTAGGCGAGCTGTCTGAAAGGCCTTTGCTTTTTTTGTAAGATTTTATTTATGTATTTGACAGTGACCACAGGCAGGCAGAGAGAGGGGAGAGGGAAGCAGGCTCCCCGCTGAGCAGAGAGCCCGATGCGGAGCTCATGGGGCTCGATCCCAGGGCCCTTAGTTTGTGACCTGAGTTGAAGGCAGATGCTTAGCCCATGGAGCCACCCAGGTGGTCCTCTAAAGGCATTTTTGATATCCGGTATTTTCCCCTCTTTGGGGTTTCTGAGGGTGGAAACGCCTTGTAAACTGAGGAAGACCCGTACCCAGAGGGGGCCTGCAGCTCTGGCTTCCAGGAGCATTTGAAGGAGAGTCCTTACACGTCATGTTCTCCGGTGGGTCTGTGGAGAGGGTCTGCAGGCGTTACGGTGGGACTGTGTGGTCTCTCGGCGCGTAACCCGTGTAATGACTGACGGACTCTGCCCTGAGGTTAAAGCTCTGCTTCATCCCGATTTACTTCGCAGAGAGTCCCACAACAAGGTGCTTCGGGATTTGGCGGTACTCGGTTACCTTGGCCAGCTGCAGCCTCCCGTGCCCAAACCGCTGTGTCCCTTACATGGCCTGACGCCCTATCAGGTAACCCGAACTTGGACGAGGAATTCTCTGTGGATGCACCGAGCCCTCGTGGGGCTGCTGGCGCGCGTTCTCTAGCCGCGGGGTGACGCTTGGCTCCCCCCCACCCCCACCCCGGGGTGTGGGTTCTGTGACGCCTCGGTTTACAGACGGGGCTGCGGTGACCTCCCTCAGGAGTCCGTGCTCTCAGCGGCTGCCCTGTGTTGGGCCCGACTGGGCTTCTCTGCTGCTCTAGAGCGTCTGGCTGACCCCAGAGGTGGCACCGGGCAGTCTGGCTCCGGCGCTCCCGCTGTGGAGTGGCTGTGAGTCCGTGTCTTAGCGGGAGCACAGGGGCCGTGCCAGAGCTCACAGGACGTTTGTATGGCTTCAGTCAGTGTTCGCAGCGGTTCCTAACATCTGGGACCTCTCTCTCTCTCTCTCTCTCTCTTAAGTTTCCTTTATTTTATTGGGTGTTTTTTTTTTTTTTTAAGATTTTATTTATTTATTTGGCAGAGAGAGATAACAAATAGGCAGAGAGAGGGGGAAGCAGGCTCCCCACTGAGGAGAGAGCCCGATGCAGGACTCGATCCCAGGACCTCAAGATCATGACCCGAGCCGAAGGCAGAGGCCTAACCCACTGAGTCACCCAGGTGCCCCCCAGAGACCAATCTTGAAAGCATTTCATATTATTGTAAAAAGTAGATTCTAGGGTCAAGTGGATTCTAGTCGGTTAAGCATCTGCCTTCGCCTCAGGTGAGGATCCCATGGTCCTGGGATTGAGCCCTGCATCGGGCTCCCAGCTCAGCGGGGAGCCTACTTCTCCCTCTCCTTCTGCCACTCCCCCTGCTCGTGCTCTCTCACTTTTAAATAAATAAATAAAGTCTTTAAAAAAAAAAAAAAAAGAAAGAAAGAAACGACCATGATATTGGAATTCCAGATGTCAAAAGATTAGAATAGCACTAGGCAGCATTTCCTAAATGCTTACGGTCTGCTGTGCTCTGTTCTAAGCCTGTGGTAACTTATTTACTCACGATGGCTTTGTTATTTCCCCATTTTACAGATGCAAGAACTGAGGTCAGGGATCCTGAGTCAGCTTGCCTGAGGTGGCTAGTAAAAGTGGGGTCTGGGACGGGAGCCCAGGCAGCCAGACTCTAGAGCCCAGAGTGTTCACCCTCCGCTGTCCATACCGAGCGCTCCCTGTGTGCTGGTGTTCTGCTGCGCACTTGACGTGGAGCAGCTGGTGGATTCCTGGCCGCCCGCGGAGGGAGGACCTCTTTCATTCCCCGTTTACAGCCTCGGAGACGCTGGCCTGAGGTCACCCTCTGGGGGCACTCCTGAGGCAGGAGCAGTGGGGCTGGCCCACAAGGACATGTCTCTCAGGCCTGGTGGTGAGATCGTCTCCCCTGGAGACTCTCAGGCAGTTAGTGGAATGGGGTTTTGGTCAGTGGGGTCGTTTACTCCGAGATGCTCTACAGCAGACCTTGAAGCTTATACACCAGTAACTGTATCTGCCTGTTACTATTTCAAATTTGGTTTTGGAATCTAAGCAATACAGCCAAATACTCCTGTACTTTACAAATTGGGAATTACCCAGAGAGCTACACATTAAAGGTAGTTAGAGTTGACCGTTGAGCAGCCCCGGTGTGAATTGCACAGGCCCACCTTCACGTGGGGTTTTTATTTTTTTTTTTAATAAATACAGTCAGTCCATGTTGTAAGTGTCTTCGTCCTTGTGATTTTCTTAACGACATTTTCTTTTCTCCAGCCCACTTTATCGTGAGAGTACAGTACGTGATACAACACACAGAGTGTGTGTTTATGTCATCGGGAAGGCTTCCGATCACCAGGAGGTTAAGTTTAACCTTAGCCGTCCTAGTGCTTAAGTTTTTTGGGGGGATAGTCAGAAGTTATCTGTCGACTTTGACGGCGTGGGGTGGGGAGTCAGTGCCTCTCGTCTCTGTGCTGTTCAGGCCTCCACTTGTGCTCCTGGAGTTCGATCCATTTTTCTTATTTCCGTATGTCACATAGTGAAATGATGGAGGCTTTTTCTCACTGAACGGAGGTTTGCTTTCTGACATTAGGAGACCTCTCAGCGAGTGGGGTTTTCATGGTCCCCCTCGACTTTAACGCATTTAAGGTATCCTCAGATTTGTGTCTTAATGTGTCTCTTTAGATAAGAAAGTTCCAGGCATCAGTTTGGATTTCTAGCGAGTGTTGGCTGGCCAGGAACTTGGTATGAATTTCCTAGGTTCTGTATATTAAAGTAGGGGAACACTGACCAGGGTTCGTTAGCATTTCTGTTCTGTTTAGAGGCTTTTTGGTGGGCAGTTTGGCCAGTGTGACTTTAGATAGCTGCCTATTCAATTTGTAAAAACCAGAAGTAGCTTTTCCGGTGGAATTAATAGAGGGAGGTGCGCATTTATTTTCCAGGTCCCTTTCAATGCGGTTGCGCTCCGGATTATTCACGCTGATGTCGCTCCTACCCATATATTATACGCTGTGAATGCCAGCTGGGTTGGTCTTTGCAAGATCCTGGATGATGTCAGAGGATACGCAAATGGGCCCATCCTACTCGCCCAGACTCCAATCTGTGATTGTTTGGGGTTTGGTGAGTCAAAGTAAAACATGTCTGTATACCTACTGAATCGATCCCCTTCTCCAACTGTATATGGCTGGTCTTGACCTTGGAGCTCTCTCTTGGCTGGAGTGGTCAGAGTGTCTCTGGCTTCTAGACAGTGGGCCTGGGGGCTGGAGGGCAGGAAGGAAGCAGCATTTTCTCTGCTGCTCCTGCTAGCTCTAAATCTGGGATTTCTAAGGGCCTGGTCATGGCCTTCTTGTCACTTGACATGTTTTCCCTAGGCCATCTGTCCACCTGCTAGGGCTCTAGATCAGTCTTTAGGCTGACTTCCCACAGGATCTCTGTAGCACAGCTGTGTGTCCGAGCTCAAGGCCCCACTCACTTCTCCGCTTGGGTATCTCACTGGCATCTGAGACTTGGGTCCAAGACTGAGGTCCTAGTTTTCTCCCCAGATCCCCTCCCATGCTGCACCGTCTCCTGTTCCCAGGCCTGTGAGGAGGCCTTGGAAGATTCACTCTGGTGTTTACGCCAGACCTCTGGGTCCACCATGGCACCCCCTTGCCTTCATTCGACACATCCAGGCCACTAGCGGGGGTGGGAGCTTGTGTCCAGAATCTGTCCGATGCCTCCATCTCATCTCTTCTTACTCGGCCAGTCGGAGCCACCGCTGCTCTGCTGGGCTTGGCACCGTCGGGTGATCTGAGGACAGATATGAGTATGTCACATCCTGGTGCTCCCCATTGCTCTGGCCCAGGCCTGTTGGCCTGGCAGCACTTTGGGCCCTTCCTCCTTCGCCAAGCCTGCCTCACGTGCTTGTCCCCCTGGCTCACTGAGGTCAGTAAATGTCAGGGTACGTTTCTGGAAGGGTGCTGGACCTAAGTAGCCGAAAATGAGCAAAACCCTTACATAATCGAATACACGTGTCCGAGTTAGACAACACGACTTGTGAAAAGTGTTTCCACAGAAGCTGTGTCACCCGGTATAGACCATGAGGAAGGAATTGATGACAGGGAAAGATTGAGTCATTTGCGTGTTCCCCACGGTGATTTTTCTTCCTGGCCTGGGTGTGCCTTAACTTGAGACAGTCTGGGACTTCGGCAATAGGGCACTTCGGTTGCTCACGGCTGAATAAGGGGAAGGGTTCCAAGAGAACTCGACCACTCCCGACTAAGAGTGGTCATATACTTCCATCCCTTGGAACTTTATATTTTCAAAGTGAAACACAGTTGAAATTGAAATTCTTATTTTAAAAGCCATTCTACAATTCTCAGTGGTACGGAGGTATAATATCTTCCAGAAAGGATTATTTGTGTGTGTTTTGTGTCTTCAAGGAATTTGTAGAGGGATTGACATGGAGAAGAGACTTTACCACATCCTCACTCCTGTGCCCCCGGAGGAGCTAAGAAATGTCAATTGTCTGCTGGTCGGGGCCATTTCCATTCCACAGTGTGTCTTCAAGAGCCAGGTGAGTGCCACTCCCAGGGACAGCCCTGGAGGTAGCCAGAGAGCTCACGGCAACAGGTTATCGTGTGGGAACTCACACTTTGTTGGAGAGGCTGAACGAGGCAAATGGAGGGTCCAAGTGGCCTCAGAGGCCCAGAGCCCCATGGTAGGGCCATTATCCCAGAAGTAGGTATTGGGAGGAGAGAACAGAGGTGGTCTCCCCAGGACTCCTTCCTGACCATGGTCTGTGCGTGCGCCTGTGAGAAGGTCACGGGAAGGTCATGTTGGCCAAGGACATCCATGTGGTGGCCTGGGGAGGCAGTGGATATTCTCCCCTCTCAGCTGCTTGTCTTAACTAGATTGAGAGAGAAAAACGCATGCGCGCCCCCTTCTCTCGTGCTGGTCGACGTGTCTGTGCAGTGGAATTGGACCAAACGGCGGCAGTCGCCTTTTTTTTTTTTTTTTTTTTAAGATTTTATTTATTTGACAGAGATCACAAGTAGGCAGAGAGAGAGAGAGAGGAGGAAGCAGGCTCCCTGCCTAGCAGAGAGCCCAACGCGGGACTCAATCCCAGGACCCCGAGATCATGACCTGTGCTGAAGGCAGAGGCTTAACCACTGAGCCACCCAGGAGCCCTGGCAGTCGCCTTTGTACCTGGGCCTGTTGGGTCGGGTGGACCCCTGCGGGAAGGGGACCCAGAGGTCTTAGGGGTGCAGGGACCTCAATCGGACTCTCCCTTTCCACAGTGTTTTCTGGGGAAGAAATGCAGCCCCGCAAACTCTGATGCACAGGGTGGGGTGTTTCCACGTGTTCTCTGTGTTTCTGTTTCAGCGGGGGCTCGAAGGGACAATACCTTACATCACCACCGATTATAATTGTAAACTTCCTGGAGCATCCGAGAAGATTGGAGCGAGAGAAACCGAGGAGATGGGTGAAGAGAAAGTACACCCAAAACCCAAACTCTACCGAAAAATAAACTGATCTGACGTCGTCAGTAAGGGAAGGCGCTTTTTCCGGGAAAGCGGACCTCGTCTCCAGCCTGACGCCAGACTGACAGCGGTGGCGGGGAACGGCGTGCTTCTCTCGCAGATGGCGTCTCCTGTGCAACTCGTGGATCTGGAGTCAATTTAACTTTTTTGAAAGCTGCGTGACCTCGAGTTTTGCCCTAGTGCTCTGTGTGCTTCTTCGTACTTACTGTCTGTTTTATTGTCTGAAGGGTCAGAGCAGCAGGGAGAAGTTTGTACACCATTAAAACAGAACACAGTCCGTTCCTCACAAAGCCCTTCAAAGACCTGGTTGTTGGAATCTGAATAAAAATAGGGAAACGGGGGCCACAAAAATCTACCAAAGAGGAAGGAAGGCTGGCCAGTGGGGTTGCAAGCATAACAGGATGCGGGGGTCCCCTGGTCCTTGCCCGGCGATGGCCGACAGGCAGGGGGTCCCAGCGGCAGGGTCTGCCTGTGGACGGTCACCACTGGGGGGTCACGCTCATCCCCTGCTCATCTGATGCCGTCCACACCCTCGTTCATTCCCATGGTCCAGTGTTCAAAGGTTTTGTTTGGTCCATTCAGTGTAATCAGGGTTTCGTAGATAAAACGATTGGACTCAAGAGTCACTCATCTTTTGTTTTCCTCATCTGATGACTTTATGCTGAAAAAATTGCTCTCAAATCCAGGACACTTTTCCTAGGGTCTCTTTAGAACTAGCTCTGTCCTAACTGATGTCTCGTCTTAGACTGAGGACGTGCGCAGGCCGCCCTGGCACCGGGCTGTTTGGAAGAAGGACCATCAGAGCAACGCCTGGAAAGCCCCCTCTTGCCTTTGACGTCTGGACCAGACAGAACTTGCACCTGCGGACGACCTGGTG
This sequence comes from Mellivora capensis, assembly GCA_004024625.1. Taxonomy (NCBI): domain Eukaryota; kingdom Metazoa; phylum Chordata; class Mammalia; order Carnivora; family Mustelidae; genus Mellivora; species Mellivora capensis. Next base: position 279,503 of record PISX010000087.1, on the reverse strand, counting down.
CCACTTAGCACTTTCTCTGGGGGGGTGAGCGGGTTGGGGGGGGGCGGCAACAGGAGGCTGGGGGTGTTGTTTTCCCGGATGGCTTTGAGGGAAATAGGGGAAACCCGTTCTTCATCTTCTCTCTGGTTGTCACAATTCTTGACTCTCCCGGGTCAGAGTAATTTCGGGAAACAAGAACATCAGGGGGGTCACGTCATTTGTGCATTTAAATCTGTGAGAATCATACCGAGGTAGCGTTTCACACTCGTGGATTCAGCTTCCTACAGGCCACGTGGAAGGCTGGTTACTCGGATGTGGGTTTTAACATCCGTGTTCATTTAAACGGTTGGTTATTGTCCTGATTCTGTGGGCGACCCCTTGGCGTCTCAGAGACCCACGCTCCCACGTTCTCCCTGGAGCTCTGCCACCCCCCAGGGTTGGTTTCAGTTCCCTAGAGACTGTTTAAGGTCTAACTTCATGGCGTCTTGTTTCTATTTAAATATACCTTGTGCCTGTTTTCTGTCTTGGTCTTGCCAAAATTTTGACAGACAATCTGCCACCCTCCTTCCCTAGTTCCTTGAGTCTTCACGGTGATACTCTAGGTTCCTGCCGCAGGTCTCAGGAGCAACGGAGGTGGTGCCCCGGGCAATACGGTCCAGGCAGGCTTGCCTTTGGCCGGATTTCCTGCCACCCTCGGGGGTTGTGCCTGGGGAGGAGGCAGGCCTTGCCGCTAGAGGGAGCTGCCAGCCGCTGGTCTCGTGGCCTGTGGGGCGAGCGCGAGCCCCGGTGCCTGCCATTCCAGAGACTGGAGGGCTCGGGCATCCTGGAGACTTGGCTCCGTGGCCAGCGCAGGGGGCCTGGTCAGACCCGCAGCCGTGCCGTCCGCCCCGGATGTCTGTGCCTGTGATTGTCGATGTCCGCAGCTGGGGCTTGTCGTTTCTACCGTCCTTTGTTTCAGAATATGGTGGTAAGTTCCACACTTGAGTTCTTAAATTAACAAAAACTCAGTTGTGTGTGTGTGTGTGTGTGTGTGACTTTCAAAGTAGCACATGCTTATTTGAAGAAAAAAATAACATGACTTAGAACTCGAAAGCCCTGGTTGCTGATTTTGTGGTTCTTTCTTTATTTTTTTTAAAGATTTTATTTATTTATTTGACAGACAGAGATCACAAGTAGACAGAGAGGCAGGCAGGGAGAGAGAGGAGGAAGCAGGCTCCCTGCTGAGCAGAGAGCCCGATGAGGGGCTCGATCCCAGGACCCTGAGATCATGACCTGAGCCGAAAGCAGAGGCTTTAACCCACTGAACCACTCAGGCGCCCCATTTTGTGGTTCTTTAAAGGCAGTTCTTTAGAAGGGATCCCTCATAGGAAAGATAGATGGGAAAGTAGATGACACGATTCTTGGATTCTGGGGTTTTAGTTTGTAAACGAAGGTCAGTTCCGTGCTGAAGTGGTGGTCCTTCTAGAGCGTGGCCTGGGGTGGAGAGAGGGCAGGAGGACAGTGGAGCTGGCCCTGCAGGTGCCCTGAGTGTTTGCGAAGTCAGTCTGGAGGAGGCCTGTGGGGCGGGGTGGGGTGCGGCCTAGGCTGGGACCCCTGGGAACAGCGGCTGCTTCCCTGCCGCACAGGGGGATTTGAGCCGAGGCGGGAGCACCCACTCGTGCAGGCCCGGTTCCTGTGCTTGTGCCGGAGGGTGTTGTGTTTTCATTTTCATTGTCTAGTTGGGAGTTTTTTGTTTTTTTTTTTAAGATTTTATTTATTTATTTGACAGACAGAGATCACAAGTAGGCAGAGAGGCAGGCAGAGAGAGGGGGGAAGCAGGCTCCCCGCTGAGCAGAGAGCCCGATGCGGGGCTCGACCCCAGGACCCTGGGATCATGACCTGAGCCGAAAGCAGAGGCTTTAACCCACTGAGCCACCCAGGCACCCCTAGTTGGGAGTTTATCCCTTGGGTTTGGACGTGGCAATGCCGTGGTCCAGGCAGCAGGCTTTGGTAGTAGAGCTCTGGGTCAGAACCCTGAGGGCTCACGGGCCAGCCATGGGACTTCGTGGGGGATACTCGACCTCAGCCTGCTGACGTCTTCAGAATGCTAGTGGCTGTTCCTCGGGGTGCCTGCGCGGTGGGTGCATGAGGACCGTCTGTACATGGCGGGGCAGAACCCTGTCTTTGGCTAAATCGTAAACTCTGAGAAGGCAGGGACCAAGATTGTATTCCTCGGTCACGTTGGGACCACGACGAATCTAAATCCACAGCCGTCTCACCCGTCCCGCCTGCAGGCAGGGTTCCCTCCACAGCATTTTCCAGCCCGGTGAGCCGTTGTCAGGGCGCCCCTGCGGGCTGGTTCCAGGTCTTCCGTTAGTCCTGTTCCTGGAAGTTCTTCAGAAACCCCCATGTAGCTGCTTTTAAAGTTGGACGAACCGTTCGCACGTGTAGGAAATGACTTTCAGTCACCGCCACGTAGGTGACCCGGGTCCCTGCCGTGATGCTGTCTTGTCTGGTGTCCCGCCGTATGTGTGGTTTTTCAGTCCAGCTCTTCTGACTTCACTTGTGGACTTCTGTATCATTAAATATTTTTGAGAACATGCATTCAATTGTGTGTTTTGTTACAGATACAGATCATTTTATTCCAGGAAATTATTTAAAACATCTGGGAGAAATTACAGCAAAAACTTCGGGGAAAATAAAGCAATGGCAGGGGAATCTGGGTCCAGAGCGGGGACGACAAGACACCCAGCAGGCCTCGGCTCTTTTCCATTTCAGTATACGTTTTTAAAGATTTTTCTATTTATTTTGAGAGGAAGAGGCAGACACTGTGAGCGTGAGGGTGGGAGAGCAGAGGGAGAGAGTAGCCCCAAGCAGATTCCCGCTGAACGCAGAGCCCGACCGACCAACACAGGACTCGCTCCCATGGCTCCAAGGTCACGGCCTGAGCCGAAACCCCGAGTCAGATGTTCAAGTGACCCAGCTGCCCCGGCGCCCCTCCTTTTCACTGTTGGGTACAGTGGGAATTTTTGTTTGAGCCCAGGCTGTTAGTTAAAAGGAAAGGTGCTGTCTTTTCTGTACCTCTTTGAGCATGTGTTAGAAGAGTTTTGCTGCTGGAAAAGTTCGAATTAAAAGAGGAGAGCCAGTCCCGGGGCCTGTGCCCGTCTGCTGGCTCAGCAAGTGCGGGCTCAGCAAGTGCGGGCTCAGCAAGTGCGGGCTCAGCAGCCCCGCCCTCGCTCTCCCCGCGCAGGGCTGGCGGAGGCAGCAGGGCTGGCCGGAAAAGCCGAGCCCAAACGGAGGCTGAAGTAAATCTGGGGCCGCCTGTGCCGCTAGGGGTCTCTTCAGAAAGGCTTTGCTAAGTGGGATGATTTCCAAGGCTTTGCCAGTGGAAGAGTGGGACAGATGGGGTCGGCAGGGGGCAGCCCAAAAAACCCACTTGGAGGTCGGGTGGGCAGCAGGTCCATCTGGGAATCCTGGGAGCTGAGTAAGCAAAGTCTTGGGAATCAGCAAACAGCTGAGCCGTGGGGCAGACAATGAGTCGGGCCTGGCTGGGAAGCCTGGGGTTGCCATGGTGACGGGCGCTGATGCTGCTGCCCTGGTGCTCAGTGACTGTGGCTTGGAAGGTCTGGGCTGTGAATGTCGGGCAGGGAGAAGCCACCAAACTTTCTTTTTTTAAATCTTTTATTTATTTTTTAAAAGATTTTATTTATGTATTTGATAGAGATCACAAGCAGGCAGAGAGAAGAAAGCATACTCCTCACAGAGCAGAGAGCCCGATGCGGGGCTCGATCCCAGGACCCCGGGATCATGACCTGAGCCGAAGGCAGAGGCTTTAACCCACTGAGCCACCCAGGCGCCCCGCCACCAGACTTTCTGACCTTCCTCCTTGCAAGGAGGCCAGCCACGGGGAGATGCTGCTGGCCATCGGGAATGCAGAGACAAGGGTCTTCGAGGACTTGCCCTCCAGGGAAGGAAGAGGGCCCCCACCACGGCAGCCCCCACCATGCGAAGTCTGTTCCAGGGAGCAAATGGGTACTTGGAATGGAAACTCCACGGGGCGGAAACCACCAGCAAGGAAACAAGTGTGAACCATGGCCACAAGGTCTATAGGTTAAAATAGCGCCCGAGGGCCTGTGTTGGAGGTGAAGCAAGTTGGCCAGGCTGAGAGCTCCCTGGTTTTCTGTGCCGACAGCTCTGCAGGAGAAATTCAGCCTGGAGCTGGGTGTGGGAGAAGCCCTCTGCTGTTGGGTCTGTAGCTGGGCAGAGGCACAGAGCTGTGGGTCTGGCATGTGGCTTGAGAGCCAAGCAAGGCGCCACCACGCCCGAGGGCACACATGAATTCAGTCCCGACACAACATAGGCCTCCGCCTCCCGGCTGGCTCAGCCTCTGTCCAGGGGCCGGTGAGTGTTTTCTGCCTCTTTGTCCAAAAAGGAGGGTTGACAGCCCAGAGTGGGAATAGAGAGGCTTTGCAGGGCCACCAAGGGGGCGCCTGGGAGGCTCAGTCGGTTGGGTGTCTGTCTTCGGCTCGGGTCATGGTCCTGGGATTGAGCCCCACACTGGGCCTCCTGCTCTGTGGGGAGCCTGCTTCTCCCTCTCCTTCTGCCTGCTGCTCTGCCTGCTTATGTTCTCTCTCTGTCAAATAAATAAATAAAATCTTAAAAAAAAAAGAAAAGCCACCAAGTTCCACATTTGCAGAATTACTCTGAGCCCTGGAAGAAGCTCTCCCAGCTGGGCACTTTGTCCTTGTTAATTGGTAAGTGCATGAACTGAGGACATGGTAAGGTAGGGCTGCCCAGCCCAGCCAGTCTTAGCCGTCTGCTCTGATTTATGGGTGCAGATAACATCCTGTCTTCCGAGAAGGCAGAAGTAGGAGGCTTTCCGTCTCTGCCATCCAACTTCTGAAAAGAAGGAAGAGCGTGATCCCATGTTACAAATCATTCTAGTGGGGGAGCTGACCAGCTGCGCCAGGAGGGCACTGGGAGGGTCAGCGGTGACGGGCAGCGACGCAGCTTCCGCTCTGGGAGCGGGAAGGTGGATGGGAAAGGTACCCCAAGACCATTCAAATGGTCACATTTGGTGCATTACAGTTGTGTCCCCATTGCTAGGATGGCCTGGAATGGGTTCCCGGCCTTGTCTTTGGAGCAAATTCCTCCTACACCATCAATAGTTTTAAGTTCTCTTTTAATACATGTCATGACATGTTTCGGCCGTGGGGGGTCAGGAACGTGTGCATGGAATCCGATAGCATTCCAGCACTCCGGAGTCGGAGCGCGGGCCTGCACACTCACTGGCCACTGACCTCTGTGTGCTCAAGAGCACCCATTCTGGCCTCCACCCCTGCCACACCCTGGCCCGGCCCAAGACCTGTAGGAAGCAGGCAGTCGTGGACAATTCCTCCTAATACCCACATAGGCCCTTGACTGCCGGTGAGCCCCTCCTGGGAAGCCGTCTGCCCAGCCAACGTTTCCTTCCTGTAGCTCCTCCCAGCAGAACTTACCTATCACTGCTGGTCTCTGCTGGGAGCAGCCGGAGAAGAAATGAATGTGTGCCATCCATGGGAGCAAGTCTGCCGTTCAAATATCCACGCCCTGGTGACTGATGTCCAGTTAACTCAAGGTCCATCACTGCTTCCTCATGAAGGGGAGATGATTTCCAGGCGGATGGCAGAGAATGACCCCCTGTTCTTCAGTGTACACTTGATTGTGCCTTTAAGCCCTTTAATTTTTTTCTCTTTTCTCCTTTGATATTAAAAAGACAACTAGTTATCCTTTTGATTACTTCCAAGTTTTAGAGTTTGGTAAGATTGAATGTCGTGGTTAGCTAAATTAATTTTATTGCATACTTATGAATCGTCAGACCGCGTGCCAGGGGCTGGGGAGATGAAGGCAAGCTAGATAAAGGCCCATCTTTCTAGAATCTTGCTGATTATTGAGTGATAAAAACATGTAGACAGGAAATTGACAAGTCGATCCTGTGTTAAAATGCAGAGATGGTGGAGCAGAGAAATCATTCGTAAGAGATCTCCCTCTCCTAACACCAATCTCAGGGATTTTCTGAAGAAGGTTAATCAGCTAAAGGTTAAACTGAAGTCAGTGGGGTCAAAAGTAGGGGTGGGGGAGGAATGGGGAGTAGGGGTGGAAAAGCTGGTTCTGGAAGACAGGACAGCAGAGTTGGGACTGGGATGGTGTGGCGAGGGTGCATGCAGCGGGCTGACCCCGGATGGCTGGGGTGGCAGGTGCAGGGGGAGGGGGGAGGGGCGAGGAGCTGGTACAAGGTCAGTCCATGGAGAGGCTACCAGAGCATCTCACAGAACTCGCCTTTCATCCCCGGGGCCTTGAGATTTTAAGCGTCCTTAGCAAGGTAGGCAGAACCATCTAACTTGCATCTTTTTTTTTAAATTTTTTAAAGATTTTATTTATTTATTTGACAGAGATCACAAGCAGGCAGAGAGAGAGGGGGAAGCAGGCTCCCCGCTGAGCAGAGAGCCCAATGCTGCAGGAGCTCGATCCAGACCATGACCTGAGCCGAAGGCAGAGGCTTTAACCCACTGAGCCACCCAGGCGCCCCTGAGTTGCATTTTAGGAAAATCCTCTCTGTGATAGAAGTTTGGTGACTGGATTCAGAAAGTTTGAGGAGGAGAGAGCATGGCAAATAGGTCAATGAGTCAGGAAGCCTCCTGCAATATGGCCCTTAAAACCGGCCTAGAGATAAAATGCGTATACACCTGCCCACGCGGGCATGTGTGGGCTCTGTTCTGCCTGTACCATAACATCTTCACTTTAAAATGTTTAGACAGACAGGGCCGCCCGGGTGGCTCAGGGGGTTAAAGCCGCTGCCTTCGGCTCAGGTCAGGATCCCAGGGTCCTGGGATCGAGTCCCGCATCGGGCTCTCTGCTCAGCAGGGAGCCTGCTTCCTCCTCTCTCTCTCTGCCTCTCTGCCTACTTGTGATCTCTGTCTGTCAAATGAATAAATTAAAATAAAATAAAATTTTCAGACAGCACGTTAGGCAATGAAGAGACAAGTCCTCCGTTTTTCAGCTGGTTCCGCCTGCATTTCCGATTTTTCTAGGAGTACACACACACATGCACACACATCCCTGCACATATCTATATGGAAAAAGTCTTGAAATGGTAGAAAATAGGCAATTTTGCAATTGCTTTTTTCCAATTAATACTCTATTTGGGACACTTAAAAAATGTCCACACCTAGGTGGCTCAGTGGGTTAAGCCTCTGCCTTCGGCTCAGGTCATGGTCTGGATCGAGCTCCCGCAGCATTGGGCTCTCTGCTCAGTGGGGAACCTGCTTTCCCCTCTCTCTGCCGGCCTCTCTGCCTACTTGTGATTTCTGTCTGTCAAATAAATAAATAAAATCTTAAAAAAAAAAAGTCCATACGGGGCCCCTGGCTGGCTCAGTCGGTGGAGCACGTGCCTGTTGATCCTGGTTGTGAGTTCGAGCCCCACCTTGGCTGCCAAGATTACTAAAAATAAATACATAAATAAACTTAAAAAAGATACTGAGATGTAAACATCGACCTCTTTCGGGGTGCCTGGGTGGCTCAGTCAGTTGAGCGTCTGACTCTGGATTTTGGCTCAGGTCGCGATCTCAGAGTCCGTGTTTGGCTCCACGCTCAGCAGGGAGTCCGGTTCTCCCTCTGTCCATCCCCCTGCTTGTTCTCTCTCTCTCTCACTCATTTGCTCTTTCAAATAAATAAATAAATATTAAGGTATAGCCATACATATCATGAAGCCATTAAAAAGAACAAAGTAAATTTTTTAAAAAGATTTTATTTGGAGAGCACAAGCAGGGAGGAAGGGCCAGAGGGAGAAGCAGGCTCCCCACTGAGCAGGGAGCCCGATGAGGAGCTTGATCCCAGGACCCCGGGATCATGACCTGACCAAAGGCAGACACTTAACCGACTGAGCCACCTAGGAGCTCGCCCCTTTCTTATTTTCTTTTTAAGAGATTTAACATTTAAGTAATCTCTACACCCAAAATGGGACTCGAACTCATGACCCCGAAACCACGAGTTACACACTCCACTGACTGAGCCACAAGGGGCCCCTGTGAGTTTTCTTTCAGTAGCGCAGATGGGAGGCAACTGGCCTGTGCTGAGCTCCAGCCCTCCCACTCCCTAGCTGGGTGAGCTTAGGCAAGTCCCCAGCCTGTGCACGTCCATTTCGTGGTCTTGAAAGCAGAGGTACCAGTAGTGTTCACCACCCAGAGTTCTTGTGGAGATCGGATGGTGGGGTGTTTCGGCCTACTGAGAACCCCAGTATTTCAACTTTTTGTGGGTTTCTGTTGGTTTTCAATCATAGGGCCTTTTTTCCTTATATGTCAAGCTATCTTTGACTGTGTTTTGTTTTTTTTTTTAAAGATTTTATTTATTTATTTGAGAGAGAGGCAGTGAGAGAGCATGAGTGAGGAGAAGGTCAGAGGGAGAAGCAGACTCCCCGTGGAGCTGGGAGCCTGATGAGGGTCTCCGGGATCATGACCTGAGCCGAAGGCAGTCGTCCAACCAACTGAGCCACCCAGGCGTCCCTGACTGTGTTTTAGACATTGTACTTTTAAAGTTATTTGTAGGGGGGATTCTGGGTGGCTCAGTGGGTTAAGCCTCTGCCTTGGGCTCAGGTGATGATCTCAGGGTCCTGGGATCAAGCCCCACATCAGGCTCTCAGCTCAGCTGGTAGCCTGCTTCCTCCTCTCTCTCTTTCTGCCTCTCTGCCTACTCGTGATCTCTCTCTCTGTCAAATAAATAAATAAAAATTTTTTAAAAATTTAAAATTATTTGTAGGAAAAATTTGAGGCCTAGGCTGATGGAGGATTCTCATGTGCTTCGGCTGTATGCCTGCAGACCCTGCCAGTCTGGGATGACCTTAATTGAAATTCAAGTTGAAGGTTCCCCATATCTGGAACTTTGTTCCCCTACCCTCATAAGGCCATTTACAAGTGAAGGTCAGTTTCCCTGCTCTCTTCTCAGAGTTCATAAGTAACCTGAGGGCACGACCATCTGAGTTTACTTCCTTAGACCTCTTCTTCTGGGTTTTAGCTGGTTTGATGTTTTTAATATTTGACAGAAAGAGAAAGAGCAAGAGTGGGGAGAGAGGCAGAGGAAGAGGGAGAAGCAGACTCCTGGCTGAGCAGGGAGTCCGACACAGAGCTTGATCTCAGGACCCTGAGGTCATGATCTGAGACAAAGGCAGACACCCAACCATCTGAGCCACCCAGGTGCCCTAAACATTTTTTTTTTCAATCCAGCTTTTTTGATTGTTTCAAGTGAGAAGATCTGATTGATCTAATCCACTCTTGTAGGAAACAGAAGCCCCAGTGAATGATGTAAATAAATGTTCGAATCTCTTTGTAGATTCTCTTTGTTGTCTCTTTGTAGTGTCGTTATATCCAAAGCTTTGGTGTGTTTTTAAAGGACAAGAAACTCAAGTTTGTTTGACTCATAAGGAAGTCACACAGAAGCCTCCTGTGACCAGCTCAGGCACAGCGGTGTCAGCAAGTCCCCAGACACCCTAGGATCCCCACACATCCTGAGCGCCTCCCACGTCACCCCAACCACTAAGTCAGATCATGTCCATCCTCTGTTAAAAAAAACAGCTCCCGGGACACCTGGGTGGCTCAGTTGGTTGGACGACTGCCTTCGGCTCAGGTCATGATCCCAGAGACCCGGGATCGAGTCCCGCATCAGGCTCCCAGCTCCACGGGGAGTCTGCTTCTCCCTCTGACCTTCTCCTCGCTCATGCTCTCTCACTGCCTCTCTCTCAAATAAATAAATAAAATCTTTAAAAAAAAAAAAAAAACAGCTCCCATGGGGAGCCTGCGTGGCTCAGTTGGTTGAGCGTCTGACTCTTGATTTGGGCTCAAGTCATGATCTCAGGGTCGTGAGATTGAGTCCCGAGTGGGACTTGGCACGGAGTCTGCTTGGGATTCTCTCTCTCCCTCTCTCTCCCTCTCTCCCTCTGCCCTTTCCCTGCTCACAATCTCTGTCTCCCTCTAAGATAAATAAGTTATCCTAACAACAACCACCACCACTCCCCCGGCTTCTGTCTCACTCAGAATAAAAGGCTAAGTCCTCGTAGGTCCTCATGGGACCTAATCTCCATCACTTTTCCAACAGTCTCCTCCCTCTTGCTTACCCGGCTCTGGCCACATTGGCCTTGCTAGGCTTTCGAGGCTCCCTTGCTAGGGAGACCCACTCATGCTGGCTTAACAAGAAAAGTGCTGAGAATCCTCTCATCCAGCAGACTGGAGTGGTTGGCCACTTTTGCTCGAACCCAAGATACGTCCCGACCTTAGGGCCCTTGGCTTGCTGTTTTCTCAGCCTGAGACACTCTTCTCCAACGTCTGCACGTCTAGCTTGTTCCTGTTGTGCCAATCTCGGCTCAAAGTCACCTTCCTCAGAGAGGGAGAATGTGAAATAAAGCTCATGTGCATATGCACGTGCTCTCCCCCCTCTCTCCATTACCTGCTTTACTTTTCTTTACATTTCTTGAGATACGCATGAACAGGACCCAGGTAGAACATCTCCAGGCCCATATGGAAGGCTCTCGAGCTCCAGCATCTGCTACAAAGCCAAGACAGCCTAAGTCCCAGCAGCTGCCCGGCCCAGAAATCGCCTCTATAGGCCGAGCTTGTAGGCTGGCCCGGCATCCGGGGCTTGGGGAGAGGAGACATCCTTGGCCTCCATGGGCCAAATAGGAGACAAGGCCTGTCCAAGGCAGCCCGGGTCTCTGCTGGGGATGTCCAAGGGGGCAGTAATGATAGTTTCTAACCATTGGGATCGGTGTTTCAACAATGGATATTTTGAAATCCCAGCTATCCTGGAAGTCTGGCCGGGTCTTTTCTGTGGTTGGGAACCTGGCCCAGAAGCCTTTGTTCCTTGGACAGACTTGGCCCTTGAGAAAGCCCAGCCTCTCAGTCTGTCTGGCCAGGTTTAGAAGTCTGCGGTGGCCAGCAGCCGGCAGTGGAATGTGGCCATAGTGCCAGGGCCACAGACGGCCTGGCTAATTCAGGCGTCCAATTCCTCCTCTGCCCCCTCCCCAGGCTGGGAGATCCCTGGCACCCCGGCTGCCAGAGCTCCTGGGTCCAGCAGGGTCTCAGCTTCTCCCAGGGGGTGGCCAGATCTGACCCCAGGCTGGGTGTCCCAAGCCTGCAGGCCGTCCTCTGAGCTGGGCTCCTCATTGGAGGCCAGGGAGCCCTGCCACCTTGACCTTTGAGGATGAGCTGGAACCCTGATGAGCCAAGCTTTGAGGCATTCCTGCCTTAGCCTCGGCAAGGGACGGTGGACTGTGAACTGATCTAAGTCCCTGCACCTGCTCTGGGCCGGGCCGGGCCTGGGCCCTGCGTCTGGGGAAGACTGAAGCCATTGGTTGCTTCCAAGGGCTCCCAGTCTAGTTGGAGCCCAGACTCCCCTGTACCAGTGTGATCATGTGCCCCAGAGGCAGGACCAGAAGGCGGCCCAGCAGCTGGGAACAGCACTGTCGACTCAGCGGGGAACCAGCGTGGGGGATCTGAGCAGCCAAGTCCCAGAGAGGGGCCTTGCCCCGCAGGGGGTGGGAGCAGTGTTCTCGCTGTGACTGGAAGCCATTGTCCATGGGACCTTACCAGGAACAGAGCCTGAGTGTGAAGGCCACTCTCCCGGATTAACTCACCTGATGCCCACAGCGACCCCCTGAGATAGTGCCAGGAGTTCCCCTCCGCATGGCTGAGGGGACTGAGGCCCAAGGAGGCGACACCACTTGCCCACGGGGATGTAGCTGCAGGAGCTGGGAGCTGGAGGCCGTCTCGGGGGAGCGACGGTGAGCCGGGGACCCCCAGGGAGCGGCGGTAGCCTGAGCCAGGCCAGAGCATTCTAGGCGCCGAGCTTAAAACGGCGTGGGCACCCGGTCCCTGGCTAGCCCACCCCAGGCTGTGCTTGTCCCCAGGCTGCAGTGGGAAGACAAGTGGGTGACAGTGGTTGGGCCCGATGCTGGACAGTGACCGGACCTCCCACCCCATCACCTCCGGGGAGCCACCTGGGTCTGAGGAGCCTGTCGTCCGTCTCCCCGACACTTGGGAGCCAAGGGAGGGACCCGTCTCCTTTGAGGCCTGGGCCAGTGGACTCAAAGGACAGGGAGGCCTTCCAGGCCCTGAAGTCCTCCCAGAGTCCCAAGGCAGGGATGCATCCGGGGAAGGAAGGGCCTCAGGGTCAAGTCACCTCACACGGGTCCCCGTGGTGTGGCTCAGGGCACGGAGCTGCAAGGGGCAGGAGGGGCCGTTAACTGGACGCTGGCCACGTGTGGAACTTGAACATCTTGGCCACGGAGGGAGCCATGAGTGGCATGGAGGGTGGTGGGGAAACGGGTGACATGCCCCATCTACCTCCCAGCTGACCTGGGCAGGTCAGGCCCCCTGCCGAGCCTCAGCTTCTCGCTCTGTACAATGGGGGTGACAGTAACAGCAAGGCAAGATCATTGGGCCGAGTCCGGGGATTGCACTCGCAGGCCCTTGTCCAGAGCCGAGCACGCGGGCGCTCGCCCGTCGTTAGTGTCCCTCCCGCAAGCCCAGCCTGGAGCTGGAGAAAGAGGAGGGGGAGGGTCTGCAGCCGACCAGGAGCCTCTGCCTCGGAGGGGTCTGTGGGCCAACACCTGAGCGCGAGAGCCACACAGGCCTCCCTGGCGCTGGCCACAGGGGCGCAGCCGCCCTCCGCGGCCGCAGCCTCCCTGCCCCGGCCCGGTCATGGCTCACACGCCCTCACATCCTTGCGCTGGGGTGGCTGGCTTGGCAGGGGGGCTGAGGATGAGCCGAAACCCGAGGCAGGGTCCTGCCCACCTCTGTGCCCGGCTCGGCCAACCGTCTCCTGGGCCTTCCTGGCCCGCACGGCCCCTCTCGTGCTGCGGTCCAGGCGCCGGCGAGGGCGGCGCGCGCTGGCGGACAGCGTCCCGCTGAGCTGCGGGCTGTGACGAGGCATTCGGGGAGAGGGCCCGGGCCCGGGGCCTGGTCAAGGCTCACGGGCCAGGCTGGCGGCTGGCCAGGTGGCTGTGGTCCAGCTTTCCGCCAGTGCCTCCCACGTACTCGGGGCCCTAGGCCTGGGGCTTCAGGCACACGTGGTCCAGCTCAGGAGGGCTCACTCTGCAGGGGAGGGTCAGTGCCACCCAGGCCAGGCCCCGCTGTTTCACCCCTCCTGCAGGTGCCGGCCTGCCCGACCGAGGGTACTGCCTCCCTGCCCGGAGCTGGCTGGTTTCCATTCCACTCTGCGGCCGCCACCCCTCCACCCCCACCACCAGGCAATGGTCCTGGAGGGTCCACGGCCTGGGCTCCCAGCAGGGAGGGACAGTCTTCTCTTTACTCGGAGCTGGAGGCCTGGTGTCGGGGAGTGCGTGGTTGGCGGGATGCCTCTTGTCTCAGGCCTGGCTGATGGGGCAGAGACAGAAAGCTGGGGGGCTGGGAGGTGGCTAGTGCCCGCCCCCGCCCCCGGGTTATATAACGGGCCTCTGGCTGCCTGGCTGGACTCATTCCTAACAGCCTCTGTAGCCCAACCTGAGAGCACTTACGTACGACACAGCCCACAAGGCTGCTTCTCACGACCGCCGGGGGGCTGGCTCCGTGTCCAGCCCCGCGGCTCCGGCTCTGTTCCCGGCCTCCTCCACCAACCCATACAGCTGGCACTCCTGGCCTGCCCTCGGGGTCCAGACAGGCCTCCCCAGATGCCAGAGGAGGAGGAAGAGATGTGGTTCCCTGCTCCTGAGGGGCTTATGGGGCCACAGAGCATCATAATGGACCTTGCCTGGGGAGGGGGAGACGCAGGGCCCACTGGCAGAAGGCAGGAAGCTCCCCCAAGCTTTCACTCCTGTGGGGCTCTGTGCCAGAATCCTTGCTCAGCCCTACGTGGGCAACATCTCATGGAGACAACACGGCGGGGGCCTCGTTCCTTAACCCATTTCACAGATGTGGAATCTCAGGAAGTGTTGTCCCTGGGGCGGCCTGGCTAGCAAGACAGAGGCAGGACCTTGAACAAGTCCTCCCCCTTAGGGAGCCTCCCTCAGGGAGTGGCAGGGCCTGGCACAGTAGAAAAGGGGTCAGCAAGGGTGGCTGAGGGGTAGGGGGCATCTAGACGGCCCAGGGACCCCCCAATTCTGTTAGCTCAGGCAGAGAAGGTGACCCCAGGGCCAAGGTCTCTCTTGGCCATGGCTTTCTGGGAGGTGGCCAGTGTGGGGGCTGACGCCTGGCTCAAGCCACCTGCTCCTCTTCCTCTTTCATCCCCTTACTCAGCCGGCTCTCGGGGTTCCCGCTTGGATCCTCATGTGGCACTTGTGCTCTCAAGGAAACAGCTGTGGTTTGTAGAGGGCTCAGCCCTTCCCCACACTCAAGGCCATGGCCAGGCACTGGATGGAGCAGCCTTCGGACCAGCGCCGCATCCCTCTGCCTGTCCTGGCGCCTGCCCCTGGCCAGTGGGAGGTCACAGTGGTGGGGACAAGGGGCAAACCTCTGGGTTCTCCCTGCCTGGGGCTGGGGCTCTCAGACCCAAAGGGGCATCGTGAGAGAAGAGCGGAGGCCATTGGACTCTGGGCTGTCCTCAGGTTGTCCCATCCAGAGGTCATGAGGTTCCAGCAGGCTGAGGCAGGAGACAAGGGCCCAAACTGCGGGAGGACAGGCTTCCAGCGGGGGACTGCCCTGCCTGCCCCCAGGCCTTGGCTGCCTCTCTGAAATGTGCTGGCACCATGTTGCAGAGGGCCAGGCCGGGCAGCCGGTAGGTGAAAGGACAGCCGTCAGCTTTGCTGTCCTCCCACCTGCCCCCTTCCAGCTCCATGGGGCCCTGGGCAAGCTACAGGCCCCTGGCCTCAGCTTCTCCACCCCTGTGGTGGGGACAGTGGCACCGGCCTCATGGGGCTGCTGTGAGGGCTCAAGGCGGTGGTGTAGAACAATGCTCAGCCATCGAGCCCACAGTGAAGGTGGCTGTCATCACTCCCCGCCTGCCCGCAGCAGGGACACAGCGGCATGTGTCCCAGCTGTCTCGGAAGCGACAGTGACCCCCCCCCCACATACACACACACGTTTAGAAGCAGCAGGCTCTTGTCCAAGTTTCCCCCAGACTGAGTCAAAGGTCCGGGTGTGTCCACCTCTGCCGTGGACACTGGCTGCCTCTCAGAGGTGGGGGCTGGTGCAGCGCCGGGAGCACTCTGGGGGCCCTCTCCCCAGCCTGGGGCTCCCTCACGCACCCCTGCTCCAGGAGGATGGAGGCAAGACTGAGGGTGGGGTCCTCTGGCCTGGACAGGAGGAGCGTGCGCGACTCCCCGCAGGCGCCGGAGAGGGCACCGGCAGCAGGGCTCAGTGGCAGAGGCCAAGCAGGGAGGTGGGAAGCAGAGGACACATCTGGGGACTGAGAAAACCTGGAGGATGAGGCAGAATGTGTCCTGGATAGCAGGAGAGTGAGGCCCAACCTCTCTGCAGCATTGGGGGTCAACTCAAGCAGCCCCCCCGGGTGGGGCCTCCGCAGGGGAGGCGTGCGGGGAGTGGGGACTCCTTGAGCTCACCGAGAGCTGAGGGGAAGAAGAAATCCAACCCCCTGACAGGCAGGGCTGCTTCTGAACCCATAACCAAGTGTGGACCCTGCCAGGCGTGAACGCAGAAGGGTCTGGGGGCTCTGAGATCAGCCCCCCTCTGCAGCCCAGGCCTCCACGGTGGTGGTGGCCGGGGACAGACCATTTCATGCCCCAGAGCCTGATCTGACACCCGATGCAGGCTGCTTGCTCATCAGCCCGAGCTGTGGTGCCCCCCACCTCCTGTGCGCCTGGGCCTTGTGGGTGCCGGTGATCGATGACCAAGGGGCCCTGTTTGTCTGTCACTGGCCCCTTGAAGGCAGGGGAGAAGGGTGGGCAGGCAGGCAAGCATATGGTTTGAATTACTGGAGCCGCCTCTTGGCACGTCAACCCTCAGCTGGGGGTGTGCAGACCGCTTGGACGGCCATCCCTACCACCCTCTCACCAGACATAGCCCTGGAGGGACCCCCCCAAAAAGCAGAGCCTCTGCTGCCAGCTCCCCCTGCCTGGGACTTGTGCCTCTCTGTTGCCAGCCATCTGGTTGGGGTGGGGAGCCGCCAGCTGTGCCCCAGCTCGGCACCCCTCTCCCCTGCCCCGCGCAGCCACCTCCTTGGCAGCCCTGACAGCCCGGGGAGCCATGGCAGGCTCAGATCGCGGAGGCCTGGCTCGGCTGCTCCTGCCTAGGAGGCCCAGCACGGTGGCCGGCCCCCTCTGGTTGGGATTTCCGAGATGCTGTGCTCTGACCACCTGACCTTCTCTCCCAGGTGGGTTCAAATCCAAGTTCTTTTTTTTTTTTTTTTTTTTAAGATTTTATTTATTTATCTGACAGAGAGAGACATAGAGAAAGAGGGAACACAAGCTGGGGGAGTAGGAGAGGGAGAAGCAGGCTTCCCGCTGAGCAGGGAGCCCAATGTGGGACTCGACCCCAGGATCCTGGGATCATGACCCGAGCCGAAGGCAGATGCCCAACGACGGAGCCACCCAGGCACCCCCATATCCAAGTTCTGTTAGCTGATTCCCAGTCTCCTCCTCTGGGCCGTGGACTTTTAATCCCACCTCTGTGGGGAGAACCGAAATGACCAGGCAGGCCCCACTTTCCTGGAGTGAGGGCAGAGTCTCTCCCTGAGAGGGTGACCACAGGTTTCCATTTCCCTTTTCTACCCAGGTGAAAATGACAGGGCTCCGAATGAATGGGCCAGGGACGTTCGTCAGCTGTGTAGCTGGGTTTTATCCTGCTCGTGGTTCTCCTTGTGTGTGGCTCCGTGTCCCCTAACGCCTCCCCCGCCTCCCTCCTTCCCCCCTCCTTGGCCCACCCACCCTTGAGCCCACCTGTGCAGGGGCAGTCCAGCTGCGTGCTGACACGGAAGCCTCTCCACGGGTCTGGCCTGACCCAGCTCTGTGCACAGGGCTGCCCTCAGTGTGGGGTAGAGACACCCAGTCCCAGGAGGGCGACAGGGGTAGGCGGGCAGCCCCGTGAACTGTGGCCAGCCTGGGGAGGGGAGAGGCCTTTAGAGAGAGCCCCAAGGGCAGATTCTGGGCCTCTCTCCTGGCTTGGCTTGGCTTGGCCAGCAGCTCCCGCCCCCTCAGCCCTGGACACTGCCTCCGGGCCTTTGCTTAGTGGAGCTGGGACAAGCCTTGATCTTCCTGGGGAGGGGATCAAGTCAGGCCACTGGAACAGCTCCGGGACCCTCTGATGGCACCCCCATGGGTGCTTCCACTCCTCATTGAGAAATCCTCCAGGGCCTGGCTAGGGCTGGGGGCTGGGTTAGAGTTCAGGGGTGGGGGGCTGGAATTGCTCCTGGGGCAGCACATTTTTCTCCTCTGGAAATTTATCTTAGCAAAGAGACCACGGAACAATTGCACTCTTTTCCGGGCCTCAGCCGTCCCCAGACGGCCTGCCCATCCCCTTGGTGGGGGCTCCGAGGAGGCCGGGAAGTTGAAATTTGTAAAATGTCTGTAGGAGGGGAAGAAAGGCGCTTTGTGTGGGGCTGGGGCCCCGGCCATTGGTCAGCTCCAAGGCCCCCAGATGCTCCCAGAATGCTCCCCTCCCAGGGGAGGGCTGTGCCTGCCGGCCTGAGGCCAGCCCTGGGGTCCCTGCAGCCCCTCCACAGCCCTTGTACCCGCTGTGTCCGGGCCTCAGGGACCTGGGTCCCCGGGGCCGCCCAGGCTCTGAAGGCACGGGCCTGGCAGGGAGGCCCCCTCGGGCCTCAGCATGTTTCTCTACTGGAAGAAGCGTGGCGCCTACCAGCTGGAGGCCCTGCCCGGCGCCCTGGCCGAGCTGGAGCTGGGGGCCGTGGAGCGCTTCTCCTGGAGCTCCAGCCTGGACATCATCGAAGACCTCGGGGGTAGGTGCGGGCCCACTTCCCCAGGAGGGCTTTGGCGAGGCTCCGACACCTGGGCCCCTGGTCACCCCCTCACCCTGTGTGTGTTACTGCTGGTCCCATACTCAGTAGTGCTGTGGAGCCCGGAGCCCCTCCCAGCACTGCTGTTGGTGGAGGACAGGGGCCCGGGGACCCTAGGGACCAGAGGAGAGGCAAGGGCTGGCCCTGCAGTTTGGGCCCCACGCCTGGGCTTGGAGCAGTGCAGCCGGAGCAGAGGATAGCAGGGATGGGGCTGGCCGTCCAGCCTGGGCTCTCCGTCTGTCCTCCGCCTCCAAGATCAAGGCCAGGTAGTGGGATGAATCCTTCCGGAATGTTTGCGTCCAGGGCCCCAGGCCATGGGTCATGTCTCTTGTTACCGCACACGGATGAGGAAAAGCAGCACAGAGAAGATAGAGCATCTCAAGAGGCAGGACAGGTGGTGGGGGGCGCTGAGTCTGGGTGCCGGCACGGCACCCGGCCCTTTCCCTTCTCAGACGTCAGAAGCGAAGAGAACCCTGTAAATGCGGTGATGACGTCAGGAGTGCCGTGGGGTGACGGAGGGGCCACCCACGTGGATTAAGTACTCCCTGCGCTGTGTGGCCCCCATCAGGGGCACCGTTGCCTGCTGTCGTCATTGTCGTTATGTTATCAGAGCTCAGCTAATCGGAGGTCCAGCAGAACGCGCAGCTTCCGGCTGGCGACCCCGGACTGTCTGGTGTGGCCTGCAAAACCTGGGCCTCTGCTCTGCTCTTTGCCTCATCTTGGGCCCCAGGCGCTGACCTCCCCAGGCCACAGGCCCGGAGGAGCGGGCCCTCTCCCGAGCGCAGCTTCCCAGTCCGGCGTGGGTCTTCTCGGACCTGTTCCTGCACCAGTGGGCAAGGGGAGTGCTGCGCGGGCGTCAGTGACAGATGTCCCAGGTGCCATCAGCACCCCTCCTGCTTCCAATCCCACCAGACAAAGTGGATGGGGGAATGTGGCTGCTTAGAGGGGAGGGGCAGGCACAGTGCCCACCTGGACCCCAGGAGCACCGACACTTTCGGGTGTGTGCAGCCGGCTGAGCCGGCAGGATGGCGTAAGGAGGGGCCTGGGCTGCTGGGCAAGAGTGTGGAGCAGGTGTGGAGGGACGAGGGCACAGGGCTGGCGGGGTCTGGTGGCCGGCCGGCTGGTGGGGAAGTTCCCCTCTTCCTTCATCCAGGCCCTGTTCTGGAACCAGAAGGTGGGTTGTGGGGAGGGTACCCGAGGGGAGGGGCTGTGGGTGTCCTGGCGGCTGATGTGGCTTCACTTGTACCCCTGAGGCAGGGAAGGTGGCAGAGGTCCCCACAGGGCCAGAGATTTACCTGAGGTCATTTCGATTGCCCCAGCCGCAAGCCAGGGAGGCCCCGTAGGGATTGTGTCCCCCGCTCCTCTTTGTTCTCGGTCTTGGTCTCGGTCTCGGTCATCCCGAGGAGCCCAAGCTTGGCTGCTGCTGGGGACCTCTGCCTGGGATGCCCTCACCGGCCAGTGTGGCTCTGGGGCATGGTCTCTGGAGCCCGGCCACCCCCCGGTCCCCCCTGCCTCCGGGAGGCAGTCGCCCACTGCTCTTCCAGCTCGGAGGCCCCACAGCGAACGTGTAGAGGGCGCCCAGGCTTTAGAAAGGCATCTTCAGGCCTCCCCTTTGAGGCAGGGATGATTCGTGGCATCCCCTTGACACTGGAAGCAGGGTCAGGAGTGGGGGCACCCAGATACACCCCTCCCGCCCCCACACAAGGCCTGCCCGCAGCGTCCCCAGGGGCTCTGAGCAGACATCGGAGTGAGTGGAGACGTGCTGGGTGGCTGAGCGGGCGCGCAGCTGTCTGTGTGGGCTCTGTCCCCTGGCCTGGGCCCATCAGGGTGGGTGGAGAGCCTGACAGCCCTGTGATGGGGGCAGGCCCCGCACACGGAGAGGGACTGTCCTGGGTGGGCATCCCGCTTGGGCAGCCCCGCTCCTGTTTCTCCCCAGTCACTCTCGGGTCCTCCAAGGAGCCTTGGGAGGAAGCACGTGGTGGGCAAGCGGGCAGGTGCCCGTAGCAGCCCCAGCCAGAGGAAGTGGCCGGCTGGCTCCAGGCCTGCATGTTCTGTCCAGATAGTTTCTCTGGCCCCAGAAAGGAATTCTGAATGTGCCTCCCACCCCTTCGGACAGAGCCTGAGGAGTGTGGGCCGGACAGGGTAGCGGTTGGGGTTTCCAGGCCCCGGGAGAGGATGCCAGGGATGGTTCTGGGCCTTGGGCAGGGCCAGCATCTGAGGCCACGGTCCATGCTCCCTGCTCCAGCAAGGTCCCCACTTGGCCACCGCACCCCAAGATGTTTCCTGGGGCTTTGGGAAGGGGATCATGTTTCTTTCCCAGGCCACGTGTGGTGCTCTGACCAGTGTCCAGGGTAGGGAGGGGCAAGTGGCTCCTGGGGCCGGCAGTCATTGTCCCGGCCATGCCCTCTGGCTCTAGGCCAGGCTTGAGCCAGACCCCTTCCACGGGCTACTTGGTGAGGGTGGCCGTATGCAGCTGGTGGCGGTGGCCCAAGCAAGGACAGGGTCCTAGGAGGGCTGGGTCTGCGTGGGAGCGGGCATTTAAGGCCACAGCTGCTTCCGGGGAGGGGCAGCCTTTTCGAGGCCGGGCCTGGGTTTGGGAGGTGGTGGGCAGGAGACTGCTCTGCCTCCTCAGGGCAGAAGCATTCACTGCAGGGGGCTCGCAGTGAGGGGTTCCTCTGAGGAATGAAAACAGGTGGTTTCTTGTATCCTGTGCCAGGGGACGGCGGGGCAGGGGGCAGCAGAGAAGGGGGGCACTTCCCTGACAACGGGGGGGGGTGAATTCTGTGTGTCAGGTGCCGTGGGGGCACCCCCGGGGCAGTGTTACCCAGAGGTTAGGAGCACAGACTTGGAGCTGTCTCTCACACACCTGCGTCACCTCAGGCAAGTGCCCCCGTCCTCTGATCCTCGTCCTCTGAGCCTCGTCTGTACACCTGGCAAACGAAGACCCCTCCCTCTCCGTCCTTTAGAACAGAGCTATCCAATAACACGTCCGTCCTTCACGTGTCCTAGTAGCCACCTTAAAAAACAAAACAAAGATGAAAAACCAGCAAACGAAATGCATTTGAATATCCTTTGCCTTTAGCGCCGTGCATCCCAAACATCCCCGCCCCCACGCGCGTCATCAACAGGGAAAACCGTCAAGGAGGTTTTACTTTCTCTCCCCCCCACCCCCCCACAAAGTGTTTGGGACCCATGTATCTCACACGCACCGCACACCTGGGTTGGGACTGGCCTCACTGCAGGTGCCCGGGAGCCCCAGGGGATGTGGCTGCCATCTGGGGTTAGATCACACTGCAGGGGGCTGGACCAGGTCTGGGAAGCAGAGAGTCCTGACCAGGCCAGAGCTGCGTACCAGCTGCGGTTCCCTAAGCCGTCGTGTGGGGAGCACAGGGCCGTGGGTTCCCATCCCAGGACAGTAGCATCAAGGAGGGAGAGAGTCCTCTGGAATTTGGGTATGTGGAGGCAGAGAGGCCTTGGAGAGTGGGTAGGACGTTAGGAGGCTGTGACGTGAAGATGTGGCAGGGGGCGGAGGAACAGGCCCAGGGAGGGCTGGGCTGGGGTAGAAGCTCAGCTCGCTCCCGGTGAGGTGACAGGCCGCGGTGGGGACTGTGGGGTGGGGTGGGGGGCGGCGGAGCGTGCCCGCCGAGGGCACACACAGCTTGGGAACTGGAGCCATCCGGAATATGGGTCCGGAGCTGCCAGGCTTCTCTGGTTTGTCTGTGGAAGCCAGAAATCTGGATTTTTATGTGAAATCTGACTTTTCAAAGTTGGCAACCGATTCAAATTCTTTTGAAGCTCTGTGCTTGGCCAAACAAAACATGTGTGCCGGCCGGCTTCTGCCCAGGCGCCCTGTCGGCCAGTTGCGGCAGAGATCACGTTGGGAGAGAAGCAAGAGCAGCATCCCATGACTAAGACGGGAGCGGGGTGGGGGTGGGGGCGCCGACGCTTGTCTGCGGCCCCAGGTGCCCTGGCTTCCCACGATGGGGGGAGCCGGAGGGGCTAGGAGGGCAGTGGGCCTGTCTCAGGCCACAGGGAGGCAGCCTCTGGCATCCTGGGCGTGGGGGGACACGTTCAGGGCTCCTGGTCTGCCTGAAGTTTGCCTTGGGATTTGCAGGCAGACACTCACTCGGGATGACTCAAGTCGGATGGGTACCAGAGAGCCGGGACCCTGGGGGAAGCCAAGGGCAGGCAGTGGAGACGGGCCCCCAGGAGCTGTCCCATAGTCACAGAACCACTTTCTCCCCTCCCTCTCTGCTCTGGTGTCCCCTCATTCTTGGTCTTCAACAATCACGGGGCTCTGTGGGCTCTGTGGGCTCAGACTGACTTTCCATGACCACAGGGCCCCACAGGTGTTGCCTGTCTCAATTCAAATTCTCAAGAGAGTAAATCTCATTGAATGGGATGGGCCAGGTGGCCACCTCTGGGGGACCATGTTACCTGGTACACCATTCCCCAGTACCAGGCCCACCCTTCCCACAGGCTGTAAATGAGGGGGGCTTGCCTGGAGAAGAGCTCATGACAGCCTGTGGCAGGAAGGACCTATACTCAAGCCTGAGCCCTCCCCAGCCCCCAGAATTCCCTCTCAGGGGACCCTCACTGATCTTCCTGTGTTTGGTCTCTAGGAGAAAGAACCACCCACAGGCCCCAGAAAGTTACAGCTTTAGCGCAGAGAAAGGTGAGTGAGGGCCAAGCAGACCAGAGAGGGGGTCTAGAAAGCAGATCAAGCATCTCTAGGGAGCTGAAACTGGGGGGTCAGAGGCCAGAGAGCTCAGCCAGGTAGAGCCCCAGCTGCTGGAAGAAGCAGGACAAAGAACTCCAGGACCGCAAGCCAACGATGCCATGGCAGCTGCGGAGTGCCCCGGCCCTGCAGACGCTGTGGCCTTGAGCTCTCCTGCCAGGGTACAGACAGCTGGGAAGGCAGTTCCAGAACACTGTGGTGGAGGAAATAGCCCGGAGCCCCCAGAATTCAGAGCGAGAACCCAGAAGTCTTGAGGCAAAGGGTGTTAGAACCTGACCCCATGCCCAGAGTTGGGAGAGCCCAAGGACCTGGAGCTGGCAGCAGACCCCAATACAGGTGCGGGGTCCAGGTCCAGATGGAAACCCAGATGGCAGAGGAGGTGCTGTGGGGGTTCAGGCAGACTGGGCAGGGCTCTGGGGACCCCCGACCCCAGGGACAGGCCTTACTGGCCCCTCGGACCGCTGAGGCCCCAGAGCTTCTGATAGGGAAACAGGAACCTGTGCTTCTGTGAGCTGAGCGGGGCAGGAGTGGCCTGAGCGCCCTGAGGCAGGCAGGCGGCCCTCCTCAGAAGCCCCAGGTCCACACTGCACCAGGAGGAGACACACGCCTGCTGGGCCATTGCTGCCCTGAGCCCCACAGGCTTGGCACCATTTAAGCCCCCAGGGCAGATGCTCTTCAAGGAGAGCCCCCTCCCCACTGCGTGCAGACCTGCCACCTGCAGGGGGCGGGGGTGGGGAGGGTGGGGGTGGAGGGAGCACGCCCTGGGGAAGGGCCGGGGAACCTTTAGAGAGGAGTCTACCCAGGGCCTCCTGGCAGTAACCTGCCTATGGGATGGGGTCTAGGCAGGCTTGGGAGCACTCTCAGTCCCTTGGGGGAGCCCTGGCCGCCTCCCCAGTCTCCATTTCTGCAGTGCAAAGTGTTTTGTAACCATTAAAATGCTGTCCAATTATCGTGTGACGCCATTTACATAAACTACAAGACCAGGCATAACTAATCGATGCGGTTAGAGGTCAGCAAGTCTCTGCCCCTCGTGGGAGGGGCTGGCGGCCCCCAGGCGGGGGCTTCTGCAGGGGGCCTGGCCATGCTCTGCTTCTTGATCTGGGAGCTGATTATTTTGTGAAGATATGCTTTGTGAAAATTTACTGAGTTATGCACTCCTGACAGCCGCACTTTTCTGTGCACACTTACGCTTCCCTAAAGTTTTTAAAATGCGAACCACCAAACAACCGCGGCTACCAAGCCCACTCCCATTTACGCAGCCCCGCCCCCGACCACGGCAGCGTCTCCAAACGGGGGTACTCTGCAGGGGAGGAAGACGAGGGGCCACACAGCAGCCCCGACCTGCGCAGCCCCGACCTGCGCTCCGACCTCCAGGGAGGCGCCATTTCCACTTACAAGGTACCCCTCGGACCGGGGGAGACAGCAGAGCTGCCGAAAACGCCTTTATCCCCACGTGCCCAGAGATGGAGCACGTCTCCCGACCACCCGGGGTGTTTCCATTCGAGGTGTGTGGGAGGCTGAGCGCGCCGGGGGTCGCCCGGCGAGGCAGGGTGCGGGCTCCGCGCGGCCGGGCGCCGAGGGCGAGTCTGCGGGTCCCGGGCGCGGGGCGCGGGGGGCGGGGCGCGGGACGCGGGGGGCGGGCCGGGCCGCGGAGTCCAGCCCCCCCGAAGGCGGGGCCTGCCGGCGGGCTCCTCCCGCCGCCCACCTGCCCCGCCCCGCCTCCGGCCGCCGAGGGTCCCGCGGCGGCGGCGCTCCGGCCTGTCCCCTGGCACCCGACTGGCGCCCGCCCCCCGCCGCCGTCGCCCGCCCCGCCGGCCGGCCCGCGGCGCCCCCCGCCCCGCCCGCGTCCCCGGCCGCTCGGCGCTTCCTCCATGGGTGAGTGCGGGGCCCCCGGCCGGCCCCGCGGAGCAGGCCTGCCGGTCGGGCTGCCTCCGCGCCGGGTCGAGGAGGGGCGCGGGCGGGGAGCGCCGCGGGCCGGCTGGCCGGCGGGGCGGGCGCAGGGAGCCGTGGGGAGCCAGGGCGCGCTCCTTACCCCGCTCTGGGGAAGGCCCGCTCAAGGTGGGAGGTGGACGCCGGTGTCGAAATCGGGACGGTGGGGGTCCAAACTCTGCCCCCATGTTGGGGCCCTATTCAACAGCACCCCTTCCCCTAGCCCTGCAGGCTGGCTGGGGCGGGCAGCCTCTCTGCCCCCTCCCTGCCTCCCTCCGCTGCTGCGCCCCAGCCCCTGGGAAGAGAGGCAGCTAGGAGGGGGCCAAATTCCGAGTCAAAGAGGGACCGTGGGGACATGGGACACCCCGGCCCTTTGAGGAAGAGTCCATCCACAGAGAACGAGATGTGGAGGGCAGGGGTGAGAAGGGATCGCGGACCCGGCAGCCCTACGGGGATCCCCCAGGAAGTCTGGAGCCCGGCAAGGTCACTGAGCTACCCCCGCCCCCCACTAGTGGGACAGAGGGAGGGAGCCGCTTGTTTCCAAAGACGTTTTCTCCCCGTGGAATCTGGATAATTTCCCTGGGGAACTGCAACAAGAAAAGGACTCTGCAAACAGATTCCCATGCAGATAAGTTGGCATTTAAAAGAGAAAGGGACACTGACCTCCTTTGAAGGGAGGATTGAGGAGACCGCTCCACCCATCCTCTAGTCTGGAGGCCACCGGGGGCCCCAGGGCCACCTGGGTGCCCCCGGCCTGGGGCGCAGCTTCCCTGGGCCCCACCCGACTGATAACCACTGCTTCTCTCCTCTGCAGACGACCAGAGCCTGGCGGAGGAGAAAGGATTGCGCTGTCAGAACCCAGACTGCATGGACAAGGGGCGTGCAGCCAAGGTAGGGAGGCTTGAGGGCCTGGGTTGCCGGGAGCAGAGGGGACAGCGCTCTGACCCTCTCTCTCTCCAGGCATGGATACCCACAGGGCCCTGGCGAGGGTGCAGCTGGCCCAGCCACGGTGTCATCTGGGTTCAAGTGTGGGTAGGGCCCTGGTTTAGGAGGCAGAGGGCCTGCCCTTGGCTCAGAAACAGCAAAATGGAGGGGCCTTCTGCTAGCCGGGGGAGCAGGGGTGCCCCAGAGCCCTTTCCTGCACTGCAGTCCTTGCAGCCACGCTGAGGTGATGGGAGCTGTGGCCCCGTGTCACGGATGAGGAAGCTGAGACCCAGGAAGGGAAGGGCCCTTTCGCTCCAGTGCTCAGTTGGCACCCTTCCTGCAGCACTGGGCCACTAGTCAGGCCTGGGCATGGATTGGGGACACTTAGGGTAATGGGTGAGAGTGACTGTGCTGGGGAGTGACAAAGGGAAGAAGGGACAACTGGTTCTGAAGGGCCAGGACTTGGGAGACAGGGAGCAGGGCAGAATGAGAGGGAGGACGATAAATATTGCCGGGTGATTCTACCCATAACGTGCCAGGCTCGGTGCCCCGTCCTCTCTGTCCCCATGTGCTGCTGGTGGCAGCTCTGCTGGGAAGGCCTGGGTGCCCTGGTTTCCAGAAGAAGAGACCAAGGTTCAGAGAGGTCCTGTGACTTGGCTGAGGCCCCACAGCTCATGAGAGACCAAGCCAGGGCTTGAACCCAAGTGTGGCCTCTTCCAGCATGCATTTGAGTGACCACGATGAAAACCTCCAGCACTTACTGGGTCGGGCCTGGGAGTGGAGGGCCCCCTCTCTCCTCCTTCTGGCCTTCGGAGGTGCGTCCTGTCATTATTCTCTACAGATGAAGAAACTGAGGCTCAGGGAGCTAGTGGCTCACCCAAGGACACATGGCTGCGTTGTGGTGGAGCTGGGATTGGAACCCAGAGCCCAGATCTGTGTCATGGCAGAGGCTGTGTTCCGAACCGCCCTGTAGCTCAGCTCTGCCAGCTGCAGGAAATTAAAAATGCCACCCTCCCACCGCCCAGCTCCCCCTCCCACCCCCCTCCGCCCAGACACATGCTCATACATTCTGTACAGGAAGACCAGGTTAGAAGGAACATGGAGGACTGTTCTGGGGGCGGGGACAGGAGGGGGAGGCTTTCAGTTGCCGTGGTCACCAGGCAAGGGGGTGGCTGTGATGTCAGACACAACGTGCTGGCTCGGCTGGTGCCTGGCACTGGGGCTCTGGTGTTGGCTGGTTGCCTCTCTCCCAGATGGGGGCTCCTGGCAACACACCGGCCTCAGTAGCCCCCAAAGTACATCCTACCAGGGGCCCTTCCTGCAGGCAGCTGCTCCTGGGCCAGGCGCCCGAGCCGCCACAGACAGGGGCAAGGGTGGGAGGTTCCTGACTGTGCAGAGGGGAGGCCTCCGAGTGGTGACCGGGTCTCAGCGAGTGTGGGCCTTCCACGGCCTCTAGGTCCTAGCTCCAGCCCAGCCCTGGCCTGCCTGGAACTCAGCGTGGCTGACGTTGGTCAGAGGGTCACCCAGCCTGCAAGGGGAGAGTCCCAAGCCCTGTCCCCTGGGGGACCCCTGTTAGGACCAATGGTGCAGACTCACTTTGGGGACAGGGATGCCTGAGTGATCAGAGGCTGGGGGGCCAGTGAGGGCAGACATCTTGGAGAAGGTGGCCTCCAGTGGAGAAGAAAATAGAGAGAGGCCGAGCGGCAGACAGGACTGGCCCAGGAAGGAGGGGCTGCCGCAGACACAGAAGAGGGCAGGATATATGGGCAGGAGGCTTGTCTTGTAAGGGGTCAAGTTGGTTGGAGCAGAGAGTGAGAAGAGAGAAGGCGATTGACATCCTGCTTTGGTGAGAAAGAGGAGCAAAGACTGTCCTTGATGGTGAGAATCACCACCACTGACCAGTCAGGCTTGTGCACCAAGTGGGGCGTTAGCCCTCATGCTTGTCTCCCTGAGCCCACAGAGACCTCAGGAGGAAAGCCTCATTCTCACGCAATGCAATGAAAATGGGCCCAGAGAGGAGAGACCTCGCCCACCTTGCACAGCCTGATGAGCAGAGCTGGGTCTGGAGGGGAATCCAGAGCCTCGTTCTCGCTCCTCCCTGGTCGTGGCTCAGAAGGCTAGCAGGATATGACTAGCTTTTTTAAGGAGATGACGTCATTTGTGCATTCACCGAACGCATCTGCTATGCCAGGCCCCGTTCTAGGCCCAGGGCCTCCTGGAGCCGACATCCTAGCTCCGCTGGGAGGAGGGGAGAAGTCAGGACGTGGGTTTGCCCAACTGGTCCCCAGGCTTTGTGATAGCCTCTCATGGGTGCTGGGGTCCCCCCCACCCCTGGAGTTCGTTCTGGGAGACAAGCTCCTGGAGGAGGCTGCTGGCGTCCCGAGGCCTGAGGAGGTGTCGAGGGGTAGGAGGGTGAGTGAGCAGGGAGGCATGCTGGGGTTCTAAGGAGGGACCCGGGCCAGGGAATGGCAGGGGGAGGCAGAACTGGACAGGGAGCACTGTAAGGTCAGGGCTTCGGAGACCGCAGGAGAGAAGTTGTATCTCTGCCCCTCCTCAGGGTGAAGGTGTGGAGAGTAGCCCACCCCTGTGAACTCTGGGCCAAAGCCCACTCCTTCCCGGCTGTGCAGCCCTGGGCAGATCACCACACGCCTCTGACCTCAGTTTCTTCATCTGCAAGCTGAGGCTTCTCCGGTTGCGGGAAGGATGAAAACGGGGCTCAGATGTGCAGTGCTTAGCGTGGAGTGTGCTATGATGGGGGTGTCCAGGAGAACACTGGCCGTTCACATCCCATGGAGGGGAAGAGAAATCCCTCCGCTGGGGGTGTGCCCTCCACCCCTTCCTGAGACCTGAGGGCTCCCCGGGCTCCATCCCAGACCCCAGCTAGCCCCACCCCGCACGGCAAAGGTTTATGGCGCGTCTGTTCTGTTCCCAGGGCAGGTGGAGCTTGGAGTCTTGGGAAGGAGGGAGATGAAGAAGTATTATTTTCCTCTCTTGTGGAGGGCCAGGCGATGGATGACACAGTGGGTACCCAGCCCTCCTGCGGAGAGATCACAGGACAGATGGTGTCTTGATGCCCCAGCTACTGGAGGGGCCCCCTTGAGGCAGGTGCTCTGGTCACAGTCTGTGCAGGGCAGCGCCGGTCACCAGGTGACATGGGAGAGAGCTGATACAGGCCCAAGGGCCACTGGCACGTGACACTGGAGGGAATTGATTTATCCTGGAGATGGAACCCTCAGGGTGTCATCCTAAAAGCTAATGATTCTAGCAGCCGCCCTTCACCCTTCATTCCTGCCTCCCCGCAGGAAACTCTTCTTGTCCTCACACCCACCCTGTGCAGTAGGGACAACTCCATCTCCCCGTCTCCACCTTCATGACAGGACACCGAGAAGAAGGGAGTTAAATGACTTGCCCCGGTCAGGCCGGGACTCACACCAGATCTGTCTGTCCCCAGAGCCTCCCTGTTTCTAAGGATCTGTCAGGAGGAAAGGGAGGTGAATTTTCCTGCTAGGCTCCGAGAGCCTGGCAGGAGGGGGAGCTTACCCCGGTATACAGGCTGTGATCACCCCATTCCTTTTTTTTTCTTTTTAATTTATTTATTTGTCAGAGAGAGAGAGGGAGAGAGAGAGAGCAAGCACAGGCAGACAGAGTGGCATGCAGAGGCAGAGGGAGAAGCAGGCTCCCTGCCGAGCAAGGAGCCCGATGTGGGACTCGATCCCAGGACGCTGGGATCATGACCTGAGCCAAAGGCAGCCGCTTAACCAACTGAGCCACCCAGGCATCCCCATTCCTTTTTTTTTTTTTAAGGTAAATTTAAAATTCTCACTCAGATTTGGTGTTTGTGAGCACCCCATTCCTAGAGGTATTCAAGCAGAGAGAGAGTGGAGTTCCCTTCCAGTTTCACAGTAGGCTGTGAGGTGGTAGGGATGAGTCAGGAGGAGGGGTGCTAGGGAGGGGTGGCCAAATGAAGACCAGTGGACACAGGGCAGAGGAAGGGGCGGATCTGGGATCCTTGGGAAAGAATGGGCAGGATGTGGTGAATAATGGGAGAGGGAGTCACCTATTCTCCCGGGCAAGGCTTTGGGGGGTGAGAGGTGGCAGGCCACGGTGTCCTTGAGAATGGCAGAGTCTGGGGATTTCTGGGGGTGACTTTCAGATGCTGGTCAGCTATAGACGGGTGGCAGTCCAGTCTGCAGCTGGGGGAATGGGGGAAGTGGCCAGACCAGAGAAGCAGGAGGAACTTCTGGGCTTTGCCGAAGTAATCCCCCGGGGGGCGGGGGGGAGCAGGTGAGGGCATGGGGTGCCTGGCCCCGGAGGCAAGGACAGAGGAACCCCCACATGGGCTATAGCCAAGATGAGCTGTCCTGGAGTGGACCCAGCCCCAGGGAGGTCAGCACTGCCAAAGAGGGCAGCGCCTGCCAGGAGGGAGAACCGGCAGGCCCCATCGGCAGGCCTGGTGAGGGGCATCTAGATTTGGGAAAATGCAGGTGGGCCTGAGCCCCAGATCCGCCCCAGGCCCTAGGGGCCATGCCCGCCGCACCCACCTCACCCCGTGAAGGCGAAGGCGGGAGGTGTGCTTGGGGCCGGCTGCCTGACTCCTGGGCGAGCCGCTTGTATCCCGTGCCCTCCCCGCACCCCCGGTGCAGAGGGCAGTTACTCTGAACTTGGGCGGCCGGGAGAGCGAGAACCGGGGAGCACCGAACGGCGCAGCGGCCCCCCTTTCAGCCATGCCCGGCCTGGGCCAGGGGGGAAGAGGGGCGCCGAGATGGGCGGGCGCGTGGCTCGGCGCCGTGGAGGGCACGGTCCAGAGTCCGGCCGTAGAGAGCCTGGCTGGGGGCGATTCCGGGGCCGGGCTCGGCCCGCGGGCCCCTCCGCCGGGCCCTCCAGGGGCTCCTCTCTCCGGCTGAGGCCGCTTCCCGCCGCGGGCCCTCGCCGCAGACCCGCGAGCTCCGGTCTTCACGCCCAGGGTCATGAAGGCCTGGGGACTTCGAACTTTCCGCACGTCTGGAAAGGGCCAGCGCCCTCGGGGCCAGTGACAGTCCCTACCCCCCCGGCCCCGCAGCCCGGACCCTCGATGACCCCCAGCGCCCGCCGCGCTTCCTGCCGCCCGCCCTCCCCCGGCTCCCGGCGCCCCGCCTCGCCCGCCGGGCGCTCGGATGGTACGTCCCGGCCCGCCCAGGTGGTAGCGCCCGCCCGGCCTACCGTAATTCCCCTACGTCCCGCGCCCCGCGCCGGCGCTGCGCCGACTGGGCCCGCCCCGCGGCTCCGGTGCCCCCGGCTCCGCGCGGGCTCCCCCATCCCCTCCCCGCACCCAGGCTGTGGCAGCCTTGGCCAGAGCCCCAGCCACAGGGGAGGAGACCCATGTCCCTAAGGTGAGTCTCACGGGGAAGCTGGGAGGAGACGGGGCTGGGATCGGGACGGCTGTGGGGCTGGGCTCCAAGGCTGCCCCCGAATTAGTGGACAGAACCGGGAGTAGAGGGTCCCACGCAGTCCTAGGGCTGCGGGGGGGGGTATCGATGGGCTCCACTGGCTCTGCCTCCATTTACTTGAGGGTGGAATGGGCTCAAGCTCCCGCCCCCGCCCCGGTGACCCTAGGGTGGGGTTGGCTCGGCGCTGTGGCCGTGCGGAGCTTATGGGGCCCCAGCCCCGGTGTGAGGATTGTTGGCAGGGCGAGAAGGTTCTGGAGGGGCCTTGGCGTGGGGTGCTGGGAGGCTTCGGCGACCCTGCGGGAGCTGGGCGTCGGGGAGTTGGTCCCAGGCGGAAAGTCACCTCGAGGCCGGCAGGGGGCGCGCGAGCCTGAGCGTCAGGCGGCCTGGGCCAGCCTGGACCCGCTTGGGGGAGGGGAGAGGGAGAGGACCCAGGAACCTGGAGAGGCCCTGGCCGGCCTGGATCAAAGACGCGGAAATGGAGGCAGAGGGGGCCCTGGGTCCTACAAATTCCGAAGGAACCTTCCCCAGGTTTGCGGGGCTCTAGGAGGATTTTACTATTCTCTGTCCCTTGGCCAGGGTCCAGGCACACATTAGGGCCCAGGGGCCATCCCTAGGTAGAATATTCTAGAGAACTGCCCAATGCCCTGTTTGCACAGGTGGATGAGGGCAGGAGTAGGTGGAGCCCAGAAGCAGGTCTTCTGCAGTCCAGGCCTGCGTCTCTTCCCTCAGCCCCTCCCAAGGAGTCTTCTAGTTCACTAGAGAGAGAGAGAGATTGGTGTCAGGAGAAGGCACTGGCTTCAGCCCTAGGATCTTGGACTCCAGGATCTGGCACATTTGTGCAGGGACTGGGCAGGAGGGGAAGTCCACTGACCACAGCCTCTACCTCTCTCCTTAGCTTTGGGTCCCAGCTGGACCACTCCCTGGGATAATGGGGCAGGTAAGGGCCTTGCTGACTTCTGGGGCCTGTATAGTTAGCCTGGCCCGCAAAGAGGTTCTCTACACCCCTACCATCTGCTCAGCACAGGGCAGGGCCTAAAAGCAGGCTCTGCCTCCAGGTGGGCCCCAGAATCCAAGGGAGTGAGGCCCAGGCCTGGGGGGAAGGGAGGGGCTAGGTGGGCTGTTTGGAGCTAGGAGAGCCTCCTGGCAGAGCTAGCCCCACCCTGGCCAGCCTGCTCAAACCTGCAGCCTCCGCCCCTGGATTTCCAAGGTGCCACATGGGGCCTTGGGGGCCAGTCGGCTCCCAGGGGAGCTTAGCCCAGGATCAGGAGCTTCTGGGCAGTCCTGTCCCTCTACCCAAGATGCTCCATCCAGGCTGGTCAGCTATGAGCAGAGCATGAGCTGGACCCAGACCTATGGTCGTTCCTGGACTAGGAATTCCTCTGTCCCACCAAAGACCAGGCCGGGTCCCCAACCTGTTGTGGGGCTCGACTGCCCACCATCCTCTGCTTTGCTGGGGTTGGGGAGATGGTGCTGGGGAGAATGAAAGGGGGCTCCTGCCTTGGAGACTCCATTATTCATCAGCCCAGCATCTGGTTTCTGGGTATCAGTTTCAACAAGCCAGCCCTGACTCATGAGCCTGGAGCTGGGGCTGGGCTGAAGGGGGGCCCCCTCCCCAGGGAGCCAGGGGCTGGGACCTCTTTGTCCTGCGCATGGGCTATTTCAGCCCCCTCCCACGGAGGGGATGGGGACCCAGGAGATTGCTGAGGCCTTCCCCCTCCCCTGGTACAAGGGCTGGGGGCTCCTTTCTTTCCCTTGCTCTGCAGTCCTTGACCTTGCACTCTTGGCCCTGGGGCTTTAGGGCCCAGGTCCTCAAAGGAGCAGCCCTCTGCCTTGCCTGGAGGATGCTTCAGCAGCGGCATGACTTGGGGAAGGCCAGGGCCTGGTCACTCGGGTGACCTCTGGTGCCCAAAAACCTGGCACTCAACTGTCAGTGCTGTGGGGCCGTGAGGACAGAGATCTGTGGTAGCAGCTGTGCTGGCCAGGACGATAGGCCTAAGGTCATGGATGCTAGGAGGCAGAAGAGAACCTGTGGTCAGACGGTTGGGACGGCTTTGTTGACCATCAGCAGCAGGAAGGGACATCCAGGCCGAGACCTTCCCTGCCCCCATGGCCCACTCTGGCATGAAGACCCTTCCTCTACCTTCCTCCGTCTGTTCTCATCTAGACTCACTGAGCACCTGCCGTGGGCCAGACCTGTTCTCAGTGTGGACGATGAGTGTGGCCCAGACAGCCAAGGCCCCTGGCCTCTGGAGAGGACATTCTAGCACGGAGGAGCGATAATCGAGAAGTGAACAAAGAAGTAAAACAAGTTCAGGTAGTCTTGGATGCTTAGGAGGAAATAATTCAGTTTTGGAGGACTGAGAATGAGGGATGCGAGGGGCTACTTATTCTGAGAGGAGGAAAAGGCCTCATTGACGAGGTGGCATTGAAGTGGGGGTCTGGTGCCAGCCGTTACAAGATCGGGGGTCAGAGAAGGCCAAGGTACAGGCGCTGAGCTTGGTGAGGCGCAGCTGTGAAGGCCAGGCCAGCTAGGAGACCACTGCAAGGGACCTCGCAGGAGGGGAGGTGGGAGCCAGGCATGGTGGGATTTTATTCTAAGCCCTTGGAGAGTTTTCAGTGGGGAGTGACATGATCAGATTTTAGTGTTCAGAAGATTTGCCTGTGGTGTGGACAGGGACGGCTTGGGCTTTGGGAGTGGAGGTGGCCCTTGAAACCACCGGGCTGGAGTGAAATGCTTGCTGTCTTCTGAGCTGTCTTCAGAGACCCGGCCTTGTCTCCCCACCACACCAGAAGGAGAAGGAGCTTTCTAGGGCATGGTGGGGGTGGGGGTGGGGTGGGGGGGCTGATGACATCACCTCCCCCCGCCCCCCCGCAGCCCCATAGTTACTGAGATGGGGTCAGAAGTCTGGGTTTCAGTCTTGCCTGTGGCCTTTTATGTCCCTTTGCCCCCCAGCAATGAATGGGGATAAGTAGCGCCTGCCCCCACCTCTTGGGAATGAGTGGGAAAACTCTTTGACAAGCTACAGTGGGGACCCCACCCTACAGCGGGGCCACCCATTCCCTAATCCTCCCCTCTCAGGCTTCGATGAGTGCGCCACCCCCCCTGGGGTGGGGCAGGCGGTAGGGACCCAGCCTGGAGCTGCTAAAATTCCCAATCTGGGGGAAAGCCGAGTTGGGCTTGGGGTTTTCCGGACGCTCCTTCTCACCCAACTCCTGGGGGCTCCCAAAGGACTCCCCTCTCCGCCCTTTCCACCAACATGCCTGCCTATCGCCCGCTGCCTCATCCTGTCGTCCCCGGTGGCCGGGCGCCCTCCGTTCCTCGGCGCCACCGCAGGGCAGTGGGAGCAGGGTGTCGCAGGCTCGGGACTCCGCACTGCGGGCGGGCGCTAGGGTGGGCCCCACGAGGGCCTGGGAGCGCCGCAGGGGCGGTCCGAGCGGCTGCAGGTCCGAGCAGAGACAGGCGTCCCTGGGACAGGACACAGAGCGGGGTCCGAGGACACGGGTGGGCTGTGCCCCAGTCCTGCCCCCCCTTCTGCCGCACGGTTCGGGGAGCTCCCTTGGGAGAGCGCGTGGGGGGGGGGTCCAGGACCGAAGGCTCGGAGGCGGGGTCTCCGGGACTGCAGGGAGGGGCCTTTGCGCCCCAGAAGTTGGCGTTGGGGGTGGGGCGGAGGGCAGGGCCCGGCGCCCGCGGGGCGGGGCTGGGGTCTGGGCTCCGCAGTGGAGGCGGGGGACAGCGGGGTGTTGCGGGGAGCGCCCCGGGGGCGGGGCCGGGGGCGCCGCGGAGCCGCCCCCGCGTGGCGCGGGCGGGCGGGGACCAGGCAGGCGGGGCCCCGGGGTCCCGTGGCGCTCGGCCGGGGGCGGGCGCGGCCGCACAATGGCAGGAAGCGGAGCCCCGTGCTTTGTCCGGCGGGCGGCGCAGACCGCCGCTTCCTCCGGCCGCCATGGGGACGGGCCCCGGCGTCTCCGGGCGCCGCGCGGCCTCCAGGCCGGGCCCCGGGCTGCCCTGCCGGGCGGGGGGTCGCACCCACGACGGTGAAGGCCAGGTACGGGGAGCGTGGGGGCGGAGCGGGGGTGGGGGCGTGACCGCCCGCCCCGGGGGATGCTGCCCCATCCCGCGACCAAGGGGGCCGGGTGGTGGCGGGGGCCAGCCAGCCCTGAGCCTTTTGTGTCTGGGGCTGCCTCCGGACACACCTGCGGGTCCCAGGCCCTGCGCTGGGGCACCCCCTCCCTTCCCTTCCTCTGTCCGGGCCCTGCCCACAACCCCCCTGCTCCGGCCTCTGGCCCCAGCCCTAGTGTGTGTGGGGAATTCTGACTTCTGGTCCGAATTCGGACCCCATCCCCATTGGGGGGCAGCCTTGATCATGCTCCCTAAAGGGCCCCCTCTGTTATTTGTAAATTTGGGGTCCATCTGCTGCCTTTGGAGGTGCTGGGTGGCTGGCCTTTCCATCCAGGGGCCTCTCATCTTTGGGTTGAGCCCTGGGAACTTCCCCCCTGCCCCAGACCCTGCTGCCCCTCCCCCACAGGCAGGGGTGCTGCTGCCCTCAGAGGGCAGCCAAGGTGGAGAGTAGGCACCTTGGTCTGAGAGAAGGTCCAAGAGTCTGGCTTTGGGAAGGGACTGCCCTGCTTTAGACCCTGGTGCCTGAAGGGAGCTGTGGAAACCCTGCCATCTGGGAATGGAGGTATGAGAAGGGGTGGGGGACGAGACTTCGAGCAAGAGGGGTGTGCCCAGCCCAGCCTGAGCTCCCAGTTAGGTTTGTGATTCTTGGGGTGGGGGTGGGGGTTCCTGGAAGTTCATTGTCAACAGACCTGTTGAGTTAAGTGAAGAAACACCTACCTGGTTCAGATCTGGGGCCTGCCCCTCGCATGTCCTGCTGTCTCTGAATGCGGGGGCTGCTGGGAGGCTGGGAGCAGAGGTGGTCAGCCCCAGGCCAGGCGCAGGCTCCCATCATCACCAACATCAGTTGTAGCCATGGTAACAATATTATGTTAGTAGTAATAAGAGCTGTGGTGAGACTCCCCAGAGCCTTCCAGAGTGGCAGGAAATGAGCGTTCCCGAGTGTCTCAAGGGAGACAAGTACCTTCACAGGGTGGGCACACAGTAGGTGCTCAATAAACAGTTGTTGAATGCTGAATCTGCTGTCAGGAGTGAATCTTCATGTAAAAATTGGTTGTCTATATATTAGATTGGTTTAAAGATAGGCTTGTGGCAGGGAACCAGGGACTTGGGCTGGAAGGGTCCCAGAGGCCCTCTGTGGTACCCTTCCAACCTAGCATGGGTCCTGCCATGTCACCCCCCACTGTGCGACTAGGGCCTGGGTGACCCGAAGGTCAGCAGCCCCACCGCTCTGTTCCAAGCCTGGTACCAGCAAAATGAAGCTGTCAGGGAAATTGGAAGAGGCCTGGAAGTGGGGGGTACCTGTGCCAGGCTGGCTGCAAGGGTGGGGGACGGCTGCCTCGCTGGTGCACTGAGGGGCTCCTGCGAAGAAGGGGCTGAAGTGGGGTGGGCGCTTTCCCTAGATTCATTGTCAAGAGGAGAAGCTTGCAGCTTCTGGCGGGGGGGGGGGTGTTCAGAAGCCCCACAGCCAATGCTCATTCTGTCCGCAGTGCCCTAGGGACGCCACGGTGCGGGTAGGCAGAGCTGTGGCTGAGGATTAGTTTTCACGCTATTTTGGAGTAGATAAAGTGAGGATAGAAACAGCGGCTCTGGCTGAAGGGCACAACTCACAGCCCGCCCCAAACCCCAGGAACACACTTGAGGACCATTTGAGGAGGTTGTGGTGGTGGGGGGCACCTGGCACTCAGGCTGCCATCGGGAATCTGGGCCATCGTGTCCACAGCCACCTGCCCAGGGCCCAGTCTGCCCCCTGCTTGCTGTCATTTCCATGCCCATGGTTTTGGGGGTTTGGGTTTTTTTTTTTTCCTCCAGTCTGATGGATGACTAGGGGGACACAGGAGCCAAACAGTGAGCCTCAAACTATGATTGCTTCCCTCTTGTCTCTATAGCTGCTGCCCCCTTTCCCCAGGCTGCCCCGGGGCCAGCCTTCCCTGCTCCTCTCTCCCTTCTCAGCTACGCGCTGGAGGTCTAGGAGCTGAAGCTGCATGGCACTGGCTTTGGGTCCCGGCTCCACTGGCTGGTGACCTCCAACAAGTTACTTGAAAACCCCCCGAGTCTCACTTTCCTCTTCTGTAAGATAGGGGCGGTCACAGCTCCTACCTCCTGGGGCGAGGGGCCCTTAGCACAGCCCCCAGGCACATAGTGATCAGGTTATAAGTCCAGATCAGACTTTTCAGCCGCCTTCTTCTTCCTCCCTTTGACTCCTTCCTCTGCTATCTCGAGGCCACATCTGTCCTCACCCTGTCACCTTGGAAATCCCTGATCGGGTTCTCCCCAGCCCAGAGCCCTCCAGCGACCCTCCATCACCCTACTTACTGAATTAAGCAAGTATTCTCTGAGCAGCGAGGACTGTACTTGAGCAGCGAGGACTGGAGATAGGGCAGTGAGTGGGACAGACTAACTTCGCTGTCCTCGGGGCTGGCGAGGTGTGGAGGGAGCAGAGAGAAGCAGGCAGGCTGCTCCCTGGCAGACAGGGCGCCGAGGGGACGGGGAGTGTGAAGGGACAGTGATTTTAGAGTAAGGGTCTGTCACTTCTGTGTCTGGGGAAGAGCATTGCAGGCCGAGGGAGCAGCAGATGCGGGGCTTCCGAAGCACAGGGGCACGGGGGGGGGGCTGGTGGGTGGCGCGGAGGGAGCCTGGATGGCAGGACAGGGCACGAGGCCCCCACGGTCACCGCACAGGACTCTGGCTTTTCCTGCAGGGAGACAGGAAGCCGCCGAGTGCTTTGTGCAGGGGCCACTTGGGCTGCTCATGGTGAGCAAATGATTGAGGGCAAGGGTGGAAACAGGGAGACCAGTTTTGAGGTCATTGTTGTGGGTGGGGTGAGAGGTGACCCTGACGGAGGCCAAGGGGCAGCAGTGGGCCAGTGGGCGTGGGTGGCTTGGAGGGAGGGCCGCCAGGATTCTCGCCCAGGCTGAGGTGTAACAGAGATCAGAGTGACCCCAAGGATTTTGACCTAATGGATCCGTTTCCCCGGGGGCTGCCATAAGACGGAGCACCCACCGGGTGGGCGGAAGTTCATCCTCACACATACGGAGACCCACACAGTGTAGTGGCAGCTTCGTCATCTGCCCGTGTGTCCTTGTCTGTCCCTCCTCATCTGGTAGGGGCCCTGCTCGTAGGATTGTTAGAGCCCAGCATGACCTCGTCTTCACTACTTGCATCTGCAGGGACCCTGTTTCCAAATAAGGCCATCCTCTGAAGTCCTGGGCCTGAGGACTTGACCTGTCTTTCTGGGGGGCTGCTGTTCAGCCCCATGCCCCCCCCAAGCAGCAAGGCACTGCCGTCGACTCTAGTTCAGGGAGCCGCGTGGGACAGTTGAGCAGCTCACGTGTGGACATTTGCAATCTGATGTACTCCTTAAGATCCAAGGGGGAAGCCGCGAACGGTCTGGTGTCCTGGGTGAGGGCTTCCCTGAAAGTTGACCTCTGGGAGGCACCAGCCTGTAGACAGCAGAGTCATGTGATGGGGGGGGGCATGGGCAGGGAGATGAGCGGGAAGTGGACAAGGGGGGCTGAGAGCTGCAGGGGGACAGCAGAGCATGGGGCTTGGGGAACCATGGAGGACGGGATGGTGTGAGAGAGACCGCCTGTGCCAAGGGCTGGGTCCCGTGGGTGGACTTAGAAATGCGGTGGCAGTCGGGGCACCTGGGTGACTCAGTGGGTTGAAGCCTCTGCCTTCGGCTCAGGTCATGATCTCAGGGTCCTGGGATCAAGCCCCACATTGGGCTCTCTGCTCAGTGGACAGCCTGCTTCTCTCTCTCTCTCTCTCTCTGCCTGCCTCTCTGCCCGCTTGTGATCTCTCTCTGTCAAATAAATAAATAAAATCTTTAAAAAAAAAAAAAAAAAAGAAACAGCAGTGGTTGGGGGCCCAAGAGGAGGGCGTTGGGATGGAAGGGGAAACGAGGGGAGAGGGTCTGAGACAGAAGAGAAGATTTTCTAAGGCAGAAAAATCCTTGCAACCATTGTCGTCCTCTTCGGTTTAGGCAGACGTCACCAGTGGGTGTGAGCACCCTGGAGTGTGAGGTTGCTGGGGCTCAGGGTATCTCGGAGTACCCCCTCACAGGCTACTTATGCATCCCAAAGAGAAAAAGGACCTTTACACAGTACAGGGGGTCCCCAGGCGACCCGGTAGCCGGCCGCATGGAGGGGGTGCTGTCCACTCCCTCACGTCCCTGCCCAGATGCTCAGTCTGAAACCACCCGAGGTCCCCCAGAAGGAGCCCCGTGGAGGAGCTTTCTGCCAGACCATTGGCTTGAATGCTTCAAAAGTGTCGATGTCCTGAAAGAAAACAACAGAAACGTGAAAAACCCGTCCTTAAGGGAATAAACAGACGCAACTGAGTGTGTGTGAGAATCTTGAACAGGCTCCTGTGTGGGAAAACAAATCCGTAAGGGCCGTGGTTCAAACAGATGGGCGGATGCAAACTTGGGCTATGGACGGGTCATAGATCCCTGATCAGTTTCCCGACCGTGACGGTTGTATTGGGGTTTTATAGGAGAATGGCCGTGCGCTTCCACACCTGGGGAGGGGGAGATGAGAGGGAAGCACAGTGCCACAAATGTTCACGACTGGGGAAGCTAGAGGGGCGTGTGGAGGTCACAGTACCGTTCTTACAATTTTCTGTAGGTCTGAAATACTTAAAAATGGAAAGTCAGGGAAGACACGTTAATGAGTACTGGGAGGGAAAACGAGGAAGTGGTCAGGATGGAGACCTGTTTCATGGGGTCTCACTGAAAGGGGGTGCGAGAAGCTGGAGGTGGAGAACAGGGCCTGTGAGCCAAAGGACATGGAGCCTGATGGTGTAGGGGAGGGAGGGCGCTGAGCAGCTCCACACCCTGGCAGCTGGGCTGCTCTCACTGGCAGGCCAGCTGGATTGGAGCAGGGTGAACCTCCCCAGTGCGGGGCAGGTGGGTGGACCTGGGAGGGAACAGGAAAGTGGGAAGCAGAGTGGGCTGGAGGGGAGCTGTGGGAGCCAGAGGGCAGAGGACAAGATATGGCAGTCATCCCCAGGGATGGGGGAGAACATAGGGTGATAGAGTAAATACGGTAAATGCGCGGGGGTGGGGTGGGCATTGCCTTGGCACCAGATGCCAGTGCCTTTCCCGGACTCTGGCATCACTCCCTTCACCCCATGCGAGGTTGCATGCAGGGGCCAGACACGTCACAGAACTTAGGGCAGAGGGACTGGTGGTGGGGGGAGGACAGGAAGGGCTTTGCCGGTTCCGACACAGAGCTGGCCGATCCAGATGTCACCCCTGAACATTTTGGGGTGCCCTTCCTTCCTGAACCCCAGGGAGAGGCCCTGCTAGCAACTGCCTCGTGGTTCCTCCCTGGAAGTGACCCCTCCACACTTTGTTCTTCGAGGGCAGGGATCTGCTTTTCTCGGCTGATCCCTCAGAATGGAGACATAGTGGGGCTGGGGGACTGTCCACAGAGTGAATTAAGGAACACGAGGCCCCC
Organism: Mellivora capensis; assembly: GCA_004024625.1. Lineage (NCBI taxonomy): Eukaryota > Metazoa > Chordata > Mammalia > Carnivora > Mustelidae > Mellivora > Mellivora capensis. The sequence continues at coordinate 239,024 of PISX010000087.1, read as the reverse complement.
CGTGGGGAATGGATGGCTGAGAAACGAGCAGCCTTGGGAGCGACCAGGAGCCTGGGCCTGTGGCCTGCAGTGGTCTGGGCCGCCGCGGTGCCCGCTGCCGCTGTGCCTGCCGGGGACCCTCCCTGCCACCATCCCTCCTTCCCCAAAAGGTATGCCACCACGCTGAGTGCCAGCAGCTGCACCGCCGGGGACCCCTCAACCTCTGTGAGGCCTGTGACAGCAAGTTCCACAGCGTCATGCATTATGATGGGCACGTCCGCTTTGACCTGCCCCCCCAAGGTGAGCGTGGGGAGGGGCCCCAGCCTGTCCCTTCGAGTTCCCAGAGCAGCAGCAAACTCCCTGTCTAGGGGCACGGCCTCTTGGTAACTGTCAGAGCGGTGTCAGGGCCATCACAAGGACGGGAGCTGTGACTGAAACAGTGAAACCCGAGAATGTTATGTCCCCTTTTGTGCTCCCAGTGTTTTAATAAGAGGAGAAGTCAGGGGACAGTGCCCCATCTCAAGAGCAGGCCTGTCTCTACCAGGTTGTGGGTCTGTGTCTCCAGGAGCTGCTCCTCCAACTTGCCCCTGGGCCGTCATGGAAAAGTCCCCTTTCTTCCTGTCCTTAGGGCCGGGGACTGCTGGGCAGATCCCTCAGCCAGGCTGCCAGCGAGCAGAGTGGTGGAGGGTGGGGCAGGCAGGTCCTGGCAACAAGAAACCCCTCCTGCTGAATAGGGACCTGGCCTGGGCCCCACTGGCAACCGGCTGCCTGGCCAGAAATGCCAGACCTGTCTCCCTTTATAGCAGGTCAGAGGGATGAAAGGACTCTCCGCCTCTGCCAGGCCCCCGGGCCCTTGGGTGTCATCACGGTGGTGGGGAGAGGAGGCCCAAGGGAACAGCCGTAGATGTCGGTCCCTTCCTGCAACAACCCCAGAGGCAGGATTTCCTCATCCCTATTTTATAGAAGGGTAAACTGAGGCCACAGGTGGTTTTGTACTGAAGGCGGGGCGTCGCCTGGGGTGTCATCCCAGGGTCCTTGTGTCTTTTTGAGTCTAGCGATGGAGAGGTACGAAGCAATGACGGAGCCCCTACGGGTCCTCACAGACCTGCAGGGCGCTCACTCCTCCGGGAAAGGGGGAGCCTGGGGTTGGCAGCAGGATGAGAAGGGGGCCAGAGAGGGAGGAGGCATGACCTTTCCTCTCACTTTACTCCAAAGGCTCTGTCCTGGCCCGGAATGTGTCTACCCGGTCATGCCCCCCGCGCACCAGCCCTGCAGTGGACTTGGAGGAGGAAGAGGAAAGCTCTGTGGACGGCAAAGGGTAGGTGGGCAAAGCAGACACTCTGATCTGAGATCCAAGACCAGAGTCTTCCGAAGGCCTGACTGGAGACCCCTTCCTGCCACCGTGGACGCCCCGATTCCTGGAGGAGGCTGCCCAGCCTGGGCCAGCCTCCAGCTCTGGGGCTAGGACTCTGCCAGACTAGGTACCACTGGGTGTGGCTCCTGCGTGTGGCCACCAGAGGGCGCACAGGCCCTGCGGGCCTTGGGCTGCCTGAGCACACGTGAGTTACCGCTCACCCCTGGGGTGAGCAAGGAGCGGGCAGCCAGCTAGGGCCCATTCACATCCCATCCTGGTGAGGGCCTAGCCATGCCCTCTGACCTCTGCCCTCTGTCCTGCAGGGACCGGAAGAGCACAGGCCTGAAACTCTCCAAGAAGGCAAGAAGGAGACACACAGATGTAAGGAGTCCCCAGGCTGTCAAGGGGGCTCCTGCCAGCCCCTGCCCTTCCTGGGCCCGTCCCTTTCCATCCCCAAGGCTGGGCTTGTCTGCTCTGACCTCCAGGACCAGGGATGGGGTCTGGAGTGAGTGGGTCCCCCTCCCCCACCACTGTGCCCTGCAGCCCAGTACTGCCCACCTTAGCCAGGAGCCAGATGCTACCGGAACTCCTCTCTTGGGCGAGAGGGATACAGGCGACCTCGCGGGGACCAAGGCAGGCTGGGGAGATCCCTGCATTCACTCCCGTGCTGGGGTTTCCATCCTGGACCCTGGGAGGAGGTTCAGAGACAAGGGGCACAGAAGTGAAGAGACCCGTGCCCTTTCAGGACCCAAGCAAGGAGTGCTTCACCCTGAAATTTGACCTGAATGTGGACATTGAGACAGAGATTGTTCCAGCCATGAAGAAGAAGTCGCTGGGGTAGGGCTTGGTGGGGCCAAGGCAGAGGGAGTGGGGCGGCGGAGGGTAGGTATGGCTTCTCGAAGGCATAACGGTGTATGTGTGTGTGGTGGCCTGTGAGTGAGCAGGTCTCCCACCTCTGGGCAGAGCCCCCCGTGTGTTCCAACACGTGTGCGTGGCCCAGTTCCTGGATATGGCCTGGCACGTGACAGCGTCTGCCCTGGTATGCAGACCCGCATGTGTGAGGGCGTGGGCATGCTGGCTTGTGTGGAGACGCGTGTAGGAGGGTGTGACCCTCTGTTGGCAGGTGTGTGTGTGTGTGTGTGTGTGCGCACCTGTATGTCTTTGTGCCTCTGTATGATCCTGTGGGTGTCTCCCTTCATCATCGGTAAGGTGGGCTGGAGCTGGAGCTGTGCCCAGGGTAGGGGTTCTTCTGCCTGCCCCCTAACCCGTACCCCTCCCGTCCTGGGGCAGGGAGGTGCTGCTGCCGGTGTTTGAAAGGAAGGGCGTAGCCCTGGGTAAAGTGGATATCTACCTGGACCAGTCCAACACACCCCTGTCCCTCACCTTTGAGGCCTACCGGTTCGGGGGACACTACCTGCGGGTCAAAGGTGAGCAGTGAGCCTGGCAGCAGGGTGGCTGGGCCCAGGCTGGGGCCCCCCGGAGATGGCTGCTTCTTCCCAGGCTCAGATTCCCACTGGCCATGGCCCTGAGCAGGCTCATTACCATACAGGTGTCTCTGCTGGGCCCTGGCTATAGGTGCTGGTGGGGTGGGGCCCCAGGCAAGGGCAGCCAGGTCTTGGTTTGGATCCTCAGGAGAGAGAGGTCTGTGGTCCCCTTCACCACTGGGGCTGAGGATCTCTCCTTTCCCCCGATGCTGCCCAGCCAAGCCAGGGGACGAGGGGAAGGTGGAGCAGGGAGTGAAGGACTCCAAGTCCCTGAGTCTGCCAATCCTGCGGCCAGCCAGGGCTGGGACCCCCTCCTTGGAGCGTGCGGACCCCCAGAGTCGCCGGGAGAGCCTGGACATCCTGGTGAGGCACTGTGTCGGGACTGGGGGTGGGGAGCGGCTTAGGGGGAGATCGCCTGGGCCCCTTACCCCTCTCTTGGGCTTTAATTTCCCCCTCTGGAAAATAAGACTGGCTCTGAGGACAGGGGACCCCAAGATAGTGGGTCTTGTCTTTGAGTGTCTGCTGGTGCCCCAGAAGTGTGTGTGTGTGTGTGCATTGTGGATCCGTTTGGGGCTGTGCTTATAAGTGCATGAAATATGCATGTGACAGTGTGTGCTTGGGGCAGTGGGGGGGGTGGCCCAGGTGTGTTTGTGCCTGGCTCTTCCAGCCCCGGAGCAGGTACGGATCTCAGAAGAGGTGGCCTCCCAGGGTGGGCGGCGTGCAGAAACCCTCCCACATCTCAAGCTTGCCGGAGGTCTAGGAGACCCGCTGTGGGGTGGGCCTGCGGGAGCTGGGGCGGGCCTGGCCTTGATCCTCCTCCCTGGCCAGGCCCCTGGGCGCCGCCGGAAGAACATGTCGGAGTTCCTGGGGGAGACGAGCATCCCTGGCCAGGAGGCCCCTGCGTCTTCCAGCTGCTCTCTGCCCAGTGGCAGCAGTGGTGGCGGTGACAGCTGGAAGAACCGGGCTGCCAGTCGCTTCAGTGGCTTCTTCAGCTCGGGCCCCAGCGCCAGCACCTTTGGCCGGGTATGTGGTCCCAGGGGCCCAGGGCGGGGCAGCTGGCTGGCCCTGTCCCCTGACCCCAACCGTGGGTGTCCTTCCAGGAGGTGGACAAGATGGAGCAGCTGGAGGGCAAACTGCATGCCTACGGTCTCTTCGGGCTGCCCCGGCTGGCCCGGAGGCTGCGCTTCGACCACGACTCATGGGAGGAGGAGGGGGAGGAGGAGGACGAAGAGGACGATGCCCACCTACAGCTGGAGGACAGCTGGCGCGAGCTCATGGATGGGCATGAGGTTGGTACCCCCGCGGCCCTTCTCTCCCTCCCCGTCAGGGAAAAGGGGACATTTCCCCCCCATTTCATGGGGCCTTTCCAAGGACCCAGTGACATCACTTTCTGTGGGACAGCCCTGCCAGGCTCCTGTCATCATTAATTCACCATGGGGAAACTGAGGCAAGGAAAGTGCAGCGCCACTTGGCTGTCTCAATGGGAGAGGAGGGCCCAGAACTCGGGGGACCTCCATGTTCCCGCCGGGAAAAGGACGTGGCCTGCAAGGTTGCATGCCCCCTCCCTGGTCATCCGGGCACACCCTGGACCTCTTGGCCGACCCGCTGCCCTTCCTGCAGAAGCTGACGCGGAGGCAGTGCCACCAGCAGGAGGCGGTGTGGGAGCTCCTGCACACAGAGGCCTCCTACATTAAGAAACTGAGGGTGATCACCAACGTGAGTGTGGGACCACACCTGGCCCAGAGCCAACCTGACCCCCACCCCCGCCCCATAGCCTCCCGCTGGGGGCCCTTGAGCAGAGTTTGGGGCTTTGCAGAAGGAGCAAGGGAAGGAGAGGGAGAAGGGCTGCGCCCCAGGGAGGAGGAGATGAGTCCCACAGGCCAGGCACCTGCCGGGGACTTTGGGCAAGTGTGCGGAGTCGGCTGGATGGACACTGGGCTCATAGACTCATTGATTATTCCTGAGCACTTGCTGTGTACGAGCGGTCCAGCAGCTGTGCCCTAGACCGCTGGACGCGGAGGCAGAGAGTGTGTGTGTGTGTGTGTGTGTGTGTGTGTACTTCAGCCAGGGGAGCGCACCTATCCTGAGCTTGGGGCTCATGGAAAACGCCCTCGTTGAACCTCGGAGGCTGAGCCAGGGCAGAGAGGGAGGAAAGAGCTCCAGGTGTGACTGCAAGGCCAGTGTCCCAGAGATGTCCCTGCAAGTGGGGCCGGGGCAGGCTGACCCCCAGCTGGGCTATGGAGGCTGGTCCTTTTCTGATGGGGTGAACCGGCTCTGTCCCAGGCTGCTTCAGGGTTTCCTGGAAGGGGGAAGAGGTGGAGGGGAGTCTGAGTCTGGGTGGGGCGTCGGGACCGGGACGCCCCCCAGCTGCCTCGCTCCCTGCCCCCACAGCTGTTCCTCTGCTGTCTCCTGAACCTGCAAGAGTCGGGGCTGCTGTGCGAGGTGAGGCGAGGCCTGGGGCCCGGGTGCGGATGGGAGGGGCGGGGCTGAGGGCGGGGCTTGCCGCCGGGGCGGGGCCGAGCGCACCTCCCGCCCCGCGCAGGTGGAGGCCGAGCGGCTGTTCAGCAACATCCCCGAGATCGCGCGGCTGCACCGTGGACTGTGGGCCAGCGTGATGGCGCCGGTGCTGGAGAAGGCGCGGCGCACGCGGGCGCCGCTGCAGCCCGGGGACTTCCTCAGAGGCTTCAAGATGGTACGGGCCGGGCCGGACCCCGGCCGGGGCACTGCGTCAGGGCCGGGGCGCCAATCCCGTCTGCCCATCACCCCAGCCCCTGCCCCCCACCACCAGTGGCCCCAGAGGACCCCTAGTGCTCGGGGACAAAGAATTCCGAGTCGGTCGCCGAGTTTGAACCCCACCAGGCCACCTGCCCTTCCTCCCTGGGGAGGGCGGTCACTTCCGCGGAAGTTCGTTTGGACACTGGGGTGATAACACTTGCCCCACCTTGGGGTGGTCACAAAAGTGCCTTAAGAGGGGCTGGCGCAGGGCCCGGCCGCGGAGAGCGCGCGGTGACCGGCCTGTCCCGCCCCGGGCCAGTTCGGCTCCCTGTTCAAGCCCTACGTCCGGTACTGCCTGGAGGAGGAGGGCTGCATGGAGTACATGCGCGGCCTGCTGCGCGACAACGACCTCTTCCGGGCCTACGTCACGGTGAGCGCGGGCGGGGCCGCGGGCGGCGGGCGGGGCCTGGAGCCCGGGGGCGGAGCTTACCGAGCCCCGCCCGCGCCCGCGCTGCAGTGGGCCGAGAAGCACCCCCAGTGCCAGCGGCTGAAGCTGAGCGACATGCTGGCCAAGCCCCACCAGCGGCTCACCAAGTACCCGCTGCTGCTCAAGTCGGTGCTGAGGAGGACGGACGAGCCGCGCGCCAAGGAGGCCGTCGTCACCATGGTAACCGGGGCGGCGGGGGGGGGGCGGTCCCCCTCGGCCGCTCGGGGCCCTTCCCAGACCCCGGGCCTGACCCCGCCGTCGCGCGCCCCGCTGCGCAGATCGACTCGGCCGAGCGCTTCATCCACCACGTGAACGCGTGCATGCGGCAGCGGCAGGAGCGGCAGCGGCTGGCGGCCGTGGTGAGCCGCATCGACGCCTACGAGGTGGTGGAGGGCAGCAACGACGAGGTGGACAAGGTGCGGGACCCCTGGCCCTGCTGGACCGGAGGGAGGGCCAGACTGGCAGCCCGGGGCTGTGCTGGGAATCTCGCTCGAGGATGCCTGGGCGAGAGCGGGCGTCAGACCCTGACCTGTCTACACCTGCCCCCTCCCGCCCTGCCACCCATCACCAGCTCCTGAAGGAGTTTCTGCACCTAGACCTGACAGCACCCATCCCTGGCGCCTCCCCTGAGGAGACGCGACAGCTGCTGCTGGAGGGGAGCCTGAGGATGAAGGAGGGGAAGGACAGCAAGGTGACACTAGGGTCCATCCACCCCCAGGGCCCCTTCCCCACCTCCTGCTCTGTGGGTTTGGCCCACCCTTTCCTGGGAACCCTCTGGGCCCTAGTTAATGGTTCTCAGCTGCCGTGTCAGTTGGGGCAGCAGTTCAAGAAGGAATGACTCTGTGGTCACTTGAGGACTCATGATCTGCCTCCAGTTCATCCTTTACAGATGTGGCAGCTGGGCACAGCCGGTGGAGTGCTGGGCTTGCGCACCTGCTGGTGCCCTAAGGGTTCTTGGTTGGGGGGGGGGTGCGTTCCAAGAGCAGGTCACGAACAGCCCAGAGCCTGGCTTCTGAGCTAATAATCCTGGGTGTATAACCCAGAGCCTGCAAATTGTGGTTTTAAAGACTTATTTATTTATTTGAGAGAGAGGGAAAGAGTGCATGCAAGCGGCGAGAGAGGGGAGAGGGTGAGAAACAGACTCCCCACTGAGAGCAGAGCCTGATGGGGGGCTTGATCTCGGACCCTGAGATCATGAACTGAGCTGAAACCAAGAGTTGGATGCTTAACCGACTGAGCCACCCAGGCGCCCCTCTCTTCATTTTAATTTTATTCTCAGGTTCATGGGAGGCAGGGAGCAGGGAAGGTGTTTGACAAAATCTGAGTGCCCCCAGCGACATCACCAAAGTGCAGTAAGGAAGGGCTTGTGCAGGGCCCAGCCCAGGAGAGGGTGTCACAGCAGACAGGCTGCGGTCCCAAGACCCTGGCCCTGATCCCTGGCCTTGCCCACTCCCCTTGCTGCCCCCCACCCCCACAGATGGACGTGTACTGCTTCCTCTTTACGGATCTACTCTTGGTGACCAAGGCAGTGAAGAAGGCTGAGAGGACCAAGGTCATCCGACCACCACTGCTGGTGGACAAGATCGTGTGCCGGGAGCTGCGAGACCCTGGTAAGTAGCCTGGCCTGTTGCAGGCCAGGAACTGTGGCGGGCAGGGGCTCCAGGGCCTAGCCGATGCTGACGTGAGCCCCTCCTCACCAGGCTCTTTCCTGCTCATCTATCTGAATGAGTTCCACAGTGCCGTGGGCGCCTACACGTTCCAGGCCAGCGGCCAGGCTTTGTGCCGCGGCTGGGTGGACGCCATTTACAATGCTCAGGTGGGCACCAAGTGGTGGGTGCGCGGGTGGGGGTGGGCAGGGCGTCCTGGTGGGGACGGGGGGGGGGGGGGG